>NW_020872487.1:160535-163035 GCF_003789085.1 Penaeus vannamei
GTCAAACATCATCTCTTTCAACATGAGACGCATCTCAACCTCCCCAGATCCACTCAGATCTCCTCCCTCCTCCCTCACTGACATCACTCCCCCCTTCCTCTCACCTATATATTTTTTCCGCCCGAGTCTGTGGTCATCAGCTGCCTTGCCAACGCCATCTATTGTCCGCTGACGTGCATCGAGCGTAACGAGTTGTGACCCTCTCCCCTCTGTCACCCCTCCCCCTCCCCTCACCCCTTGTCTCCACAATTAGCTATGTTTGTAATTGGTTCGACTTGTTTACCGAGGCTGTTGATTGAAACTAACAAAAGCGGGAAGACCTAGCGCTATGATACATATATACTCTCAGGCGGTGTTATCCTCTCTCAGGGATATGTGTCATGTGCTTGCGACACGTGTTTATGTGTTTGTGTGTCTGTTCATATATATATATATATATATATATATATATATATATATATATATATATATATATATATTATATATATATATATATATATATATATATATATATATATATATATTATATATATATATATATATATTATATATATATATATATATAATATATATATATATATATATATATATATATATATATATATATATATTATATATATATATATATATATATATATATATATATATATATATATATATATATATATATATATGTATATGTATATATGTATATATATATTATATATATATATATATATATATATATATATATATATATATATATATATATATATATATATATATATATATATAATATATGTATATATATGTATCTATATCTATATATATATATCTATATCTATCTATCTATCTATCTATCTATCTATCTATCTATCTATCTATCTATCTATATATATATATATATATATTATATATATATATATATATATATATATATATATATATACATATATATATATATACATGTTGTGTATGTATATATATATATATATATATATATATATATATATATATATATATATATATATATATATATATAATATATATATATATATATATATATATATATATATACTATATATATATATATATATATATATATATATATATATATATATATATATTATATATATATATATATATATATATATATATATATATATATATATATATATATATGTATACATACATATATATACATATATATACATATATATATATATATATATATATATATATATATATATATATATATATATATATATATATATATATATATATATATATATATATATATATATATATATATATATATATATATATATATATATATATATATGAATGTATATATATATATATATATATATATATATATATATATATATATATATGAATGTGTATATATATATATATATATATATATATATATATACTGTGTGTGTGTGTGTGTGTGTGTGTGTGTGTGTGTGTGTGTGTGTGTGTGTGTGTGTGTGTGTGTGTGTGTGTGTGTGTGTGTGTGTGTCTGTGTGTGTGTGTGTGTGTGTGTGTGTGTGTGTGTGTGTGTGTGTGTGTGTGTGTGTGTGTGTGTGTGTGTGTGTGTACATGCATATATATGCAAACTTACATTTCCCTCTTCCTCTTTCTCTTTATCCATCATCCAATGCCTCCCACACATCGTCTCACGTGACCCCCGTTTAGCGCAGTTCCCCTTCCTCTGCGCTCGTTTTTACTCTCGTGTCAACGACGATAAATCCCGTCGTAGAGCTAAGCAGGGGTGGGAGGGAGGGAGGGGTAGGGGGAGGGAGGGGGCGGGATTGGCAGGGATTACTAGCAAGTTGGGCGGCCGGTGGATTCCCTCACACTAGTTCTGGGTTCTGTGCCTCTTTCTCTTTCTCATTTTTACATTTTTTTCTCCTTTATTCCACTTCTCTCATTTCTTTCCATTTGACTATTCGTTCGTATGTTTGTGTATGCTCTTCTTTTTTCTCTTTTTATCCTCTTTGGTTTCTGTCTCTCTCTTTGCTCTCCCGTTTTTATTATCTCCCTCTGTCTTTCTATTCGTTTTTTCTCTTCTTCTCCGTTTACGTCAGTCTTTCTATCGTCGCTCTCTCCTCCTATGCATTGTTCTTTGTCCTCCCCTGTTCCTTCCTATGTCCTCCTCCCCCCCCCTCTTTCCCTCTTCTCCCTCCCCTCACACATACACGCAAAGTTGCCAAGTATGCCTTTTTTAAACCCATTTCTCCCTCGTGTTTGTAGCTGTCGTGGTTGTTTCTTTGTATCGAAGCATTACGTAAGACAAGGTCGAATATAGATGGGAAGGCGAAAGACAAGACAAAAAGAAAGTGAGAGATAAACATGGAAAATGTGAAAGGCAAATAGAGAGAAAGAAAGAAAGAGGAGAGAAAAAGAGCGAAAGGGGAGAGAGAAACAGCGAGAGAGCGAGATAGATGAGAGAAGAGCGAGACCGACCGAGAAAAAAGCGAAAGAAAGAGAGGGAGAAAGAGAGAATGAACAGACA
>NW_020872487.1:170535-173035 GCF_003789085.1 Penaeus vannamei
GGTGAGTACTTTTAATGGAAATTAAAGATTATGATTGCGATTAAATTCCAGAAAGATAAGTGAGAATAGGCATAAAGAAGGAAGAGGATGGATAGAAAAGAGAAGAGAATAAAGAAGCAAAAAGATAATGATATTGATAAGATGCACAAATGCTCTTTCTTTCTCGCTCTGCCTCTCTCTGTCTCCGCGTCTCTCTCTACATTCGTCTAAATCTCTGTATTTGTCTCTCTCTTTCTCTTTCTCTTTATCTTATCTCTCTGTCTCTCTTTCTCTATATATCTATCTGTTTCTCTCTCTCTCTCTCTCTCTCTCTCTCTCTCTCTCTCTCTCTCTCTCTCTCTCTCTCTCTCTCTCTCTCTCTCTCTCTCTCTCTCTCTCTCTCTCTCTCTCTCTCTCTCTCTCTCTCTCTCTCTCTCTCTCTCTCTCTCTCTCTCTCTCTCTCTCTCTCTCTCTCTCTCTGTGTGTTGTGTGTGTGTGTGTGTGTGTGTGTGTGTGTGTGTGTGTGTGTGTGTGTGTGTATGTATATATATATATATGTATATATATATATATATATATATATATATATATATATATATATATATATATATATATATATATATATATATATATATATACATATATATAAATATATATATATATATATATATATATATATATATATATATATGTGTGTGTGTGTGTGTGTTGTGTGTGTGTGTGTGTGTGTGTGTGTGTGTGTGTGTGTGTGTGTGTGTATGTGTTGTGTGTTGTGTATATATATATATATATATATATATATATATATATATATATATATATATATATATATATATATATATATATATATATATATATATATATATATATATATATATATATATATATATATATATATATATATATACACACACCTATCTGTCTGTCTATCTATCTATCTCACATACTCATTTACTTTCTCTTTCTCTCTTACTCTCTTGCTCGCTTTCTATCTCTATCCATCTATGTCTTTCCCATGAAAAAATATATTCACAGGAGAAATTATATAGTAAAAGGAGAAAGAAACCAAACTAAGGAATTGAAGAACTACAGTGGCTTGGAAAGAAAAGAAAGAGAAAGAGAAAGTTGAAAGAAGAAGGAGGTAATAAACACAGGAAGGAAGATTGAGACGGATAGAAAAAAAACTGGAAAAACTATGTGAATGAAAGAAACAAAGTATATGGACAAATTATAATGATTAGTAAGTGACGATAAAAAAAAATTGAAGTTTAGGAAGATGAAGATTAATTGGAAAAGAGAAACAAAGAAACGAAGGGGGAGGAGGGAAGAAAAGGCAATGAACAGGGGAATGAATGTAAAACGAAAACAAGCAAATTGAAAGAAAGCGAAAAAGGAAAAAAATAAAGGAAAAGAAAAGATAACGAAAGGGAGAAGGGGAAAAGGAAAGAGAACGGAAAGAAAGGGACCTAAAGGAGGTGATTAATGGGGGGGAGGGGGGAGTAGTCTGAAAAGGGAAAAATAACGAGGCGACAATTAGCGAAGGGGGGAGTGGGAGAGAAGGGGGAAAAGGGCGAGAGAAGAGGATTGAATGGTCTTTATATCTAAGTGGTCGCTGACGAAGGTGTAAAAGGGAAAATATATTTTGGTCTTATTATCATCAAATAGTTATTCCATTTCTTCTCACTGTTTATCTCTCTATTTTCTACCTCCTTTCATATCCTTATTTCAATTCCACACTAAACAAAATACAAGGCAAAGCAACCACAAACGTTTCCGAAACATTGATAACAACGAAACTAAGATCTACATCGGACACATCCCCACGTTAACAAAAATTCCCATAACAAATTTGCTATTCAACCTGAAATAAATAATCACGAATCATAAATAACCACAGCAAAGAAAAAAAAATGGATATCGAAGCGGCATGAAAAAAAAAAAAAAAAAAAAAAGCTCGTATTACCTCAGGAAGACGACAGGGAGCCTGAGGGAAGGGCGGGCGAGTGGGGAGGAGTGGGGGGGGGGGGGGGCAAATGACCCCCCACCCCTTCCCTCCACCTCTCCTCCCCTTCCTCCACCCCTCTCCTCCCCTTCCTCCCCCCTCTCCTCCCCTTCTCCCCCCTCTCTCCCCTCCTCCCCCTCCTCCCCTCTCCCCCCTTCCCTCTACCCTCTCCTCCCTTCCCTCCACCCCTCCCCTCCCCTTCCCTCCCGAGGCGATGACGCAGTGCTGCCCTCTTGCGGTTGCAAATGACACTCGACCCTTCACGCCGTTCTGACCCGTCTTTGTTATAGCTCGACTGCGATGCATAGCCGTAGGCCGAGAGATTTTTTTTTTTTTTGTGATGTGTATATTTTTGTTCCATGTTTTTCAGGTTTATAGCCATCATCTTACTTCATAACTATTAGTATTATTTCTATTATCATTAATATAATCAGTGTTATCATTTTTACCATTATCAATATTTTCATTATGGTATTATTAGTGTTATCTTATCTTATCCTTATCATTATTGTCATAGTC
>NW_020872487.1:195535-208035 GCF_003789085.1 Penaeus vannamei
CACACACATACACACACACTCATACATATGTGTGTGTGTGCGTGTGTGTGTGTGTGTGTGTGTGTGTGTGTGTGTGTGTGTGTGTGTGTGTGTGTGTGTGTGTGTGTGTGTGTGTGTGTGTGTGTGTGCATTCGGTTTCTTAATCATATTATTTGTTTTTCTTGTATCTATTCTCACTTTCCTATCTCTATCTGTTCTTCTTTAGCTCTATTCCCCACTCACTTATACGCCAGCGGCTAGTAACTGCAGCGCCTGTTCTGTTGCAGGAGATGGACTGCATCGTGAACCAGATGATCCAGGTCGCTGACTACCTCGGCTGGGACGTCACCGAACTGAGACCGGTTAGTGGGCCTTACGTACACGTACATACAGGCATAATTACATACATGCATACATACATGCGTGCGTACATACATGGATAATGTATACATACATATGCATACATATATACAAACTTCATGCATACAGACATAGATACACGCATACATACATACGAACATGCATTCATACAGACATAGATACATGCATACATACATGCAGATATGCATACATACACATACATACATACATACATGCATACATACATACATATATGCATACATACATTCATACATAGATATACATACATACATACATACATACATGCATGCATTTATATATATATATATATATATATATATATATATATATATATATATATATATATATAATATAATATATATATAATATATATATATTATGTGTGTGTGTGTGTGTGTGTGTGTGTGTGTGTGTGTGTGTGTTGTGTGTGTGTGTGTGTGTGTGTGTGTGTGTGTGTGTGTGTGTGTGTGTGTGTGTGGTGTGTGTGTGTGTGTGTGTGTGTGTGTGTGTGTGTGTGTGTGTGTGTGTGTGTGTGTGTACATGCGCACAAGCAAATATACATATATACATACATAAAAATGTTTCTACGTGTTATTTTCTGTATGAACTCAATTATATCTAACATATATTTGAACATATATATTGCACATTCTGTAAAGATAGACTAATCTATTTTCTTTTTTTTTCCTTCTATCGACTTCCATTCCCTCCCTAATGCACTTTCTTTCCCTTCTCTTTTTGCTTTGTTCATCACCTACCATTTCCCTTTCCATTTTCATCCTATTTTCTTTTCCTATCTTCGAAATTCGATTCTACCTTTATATAATTTCTTTCTTTTTCCAAATTATCCTTATCTATCTCCTTTTTTACCCTCTTTTTTCTTTCCTATTTTCTCGCCTTTCCCTTTCCATCTCTTCTTCATCTACTTTATCTCTCCCTCATATACCTTTCTTTCCTCCTTGTTTCTCTTCTTTACCTCCCAATTCTTTCCCTCTCCCGCCTCTCTCTCCTCTTTCACCCTCTCCATTTCTCCTTTCCACCCTTTCCATCCTTCCTTCCATCTTCCTCTTCTTCCATCCTTCGATCTTTCTCCTCTTCCACTATTTCATCCTTTCTTCCTTCTCCCCTTCCACTCTTCCCATCCTTTTCCACCTTACTCTTCTTTCCCTTTTTCCGTCCTTCATTTTTTCTCCTCTTCCACCCTCTCCATCTTCCGTCTTTCTCCTCCTCGACCCTTTCCATTTTTCGTTCTATTTTTTCTTCCATCCTTTCTTTCTCCTCTTCCACCCTTTCCACCACTCCTTCCACCTTTCTCTTCTTCTATCCTTCGTTTTTTCTCCTCTTCCACCATTTTATCCTTCCTTCCCCCCTTCTCCTCCTCCACCTTTTCCATCCTTCATTCTATTTTTTCTTCCATCCTTCCTTTCTCCTCCACCTTTTCCATCCTTCCTTCCTTCCCCTCTTACACCCTTTCCACCCCTTCATTCTATTTTTTCTTCCATCCTTCCCTCCTTCTTCTCTTGCACCCTTTCCACCCTTCCTTCCCTCTCCTCCTCCACCCTTTCCTTCTTTCTATTTTTTCTTCCATCCTTCCCTCCTTCTCTTCTTGCACCCTTTCCACCCCTCATTCTATTTTTTCTTCCATTCTGCACTCCTCCTCTTGCACCCTTTCGACCCGTTCATTATATTTTTTTCTTCCCTCCTTCTCTCTCTTCTTGCACCCTTTCCACCCTTCATTCTATTTTTCTTCCATCCTTCCTTCCTTCTCTTTTTGCACCCTTTAAACCCTTCATTCTATTTTTTTCTTCCATCCTTCCCTCCTTCTCCTTTTGTACCCTTTTCGCCCTTCATTCTATTTTTTTTTTCTTTCATCCCTCCTTCGTTCCTTATCCACTTGCACCCTTTCCACCCTTCATTCTATTTTTTCTTCCATCCTTCCCTCCGTCTTCTCTTGCACCCTTTCCAACCCTTCATTCTATTTTTATTTTCTTCCCTCCTTCCCTCCTTCTCTTCTTGCACCCTTTCCACACCTTCATTCTATTTTTTTCTTCCATCCTTCCCTCCGTCTTCTCTTGCACCCTTTCCACCTCTTCATTCTATTTTTATTTTCTTCCCTCCTTCCCTCCTTCTCTTCTTGCACCCTTTCCACCCTTCCTTCCACCTTCTCGCCCTCCCTCCACAGATCTTGACCGACATGATGGCGGAGATCGACTATGATAACGACGGAACGGTTTCTCTGGAGGAGTGGAAGCGAGGAGGGATGACCACTATCCCTCTGCTTGTGCTGCTCGGCCTCGATACGGTGAGGGAGGGATAGAGGGATGGGGAGGGAAAGAGGGATGGGGAGGAATAGAGGGATAGGAGGAAGGATGAGGGGGGAGAAAGAGGGTTGGATTGGGGGGAAGGGAAGGGGGTGGGATGGGAGGAGTGGGTGGAGAGATTAGGAGAGGAGAGTGCAAGTTAGGGAGGGAGACAGTGGATAAGGAGTAGGAGAGGAAAGAGAAAGAGAGAGAGAGAGGAGCGAGGGTGGGAGAAAGAGGGTGGGATGGTGTGGGGAAGGAGGGAGGGATGAGGAAGAGGAGAGGAATAGGGTGGGATGGGGAGGAGTGGGTGGGAGATATTAAGAGAGGGAGAGTGCACGTTAAGGAGGGGAGACAGTGGGATAAGGAGTAGGAGAGGAATGAGAAAGAGAGAGAGAGAGAGAGAGAGAGAGAGAGAAGCGAAAAAAGAGAGGAAGGAAAAATAATGACTGCAATCCAAACTTCTGAAAAGAAAAAATATCTAACATAGAAGTACAAATCAACCCCTTTAGTATCGCCAATTTAATTAAATCCGTTTTCTCTTAATGCTAGAACATGAAAGAAGACGGGAACCATGTGTGGAGGCTCAAACACTTCAGCAAACCTGCGTATTGCAACCTCTGCCTCAACATGCTCATGGGCCTTGGCAAGAAGGGGCTCTCTTGCGTATGTGCGTATAAATGCATACTTCTGCGTTCTCGTTTTAGCATTATTCATATGACTTTTATTTCATTTTCATTTTTTCTGAATGTGCATATCATAGACCGATCCAAAATAACATTTAAAAAGAGTATAATCTCATGAAATAAACAAAACAACTATAACAGAAATGTCCTAGATGATTAATAATTATAAAGGTAATAGAATGATAATATCAACATCAACAATAATGACAACCATAAACCTAACGTCACCATTACAGCTTCATCAAAAAAGCAACCAACAACGATAAATAGCAACAACAGCTTTAAATCCTACATATAAATCGAACTGACCTTCCCCTCCAACTCCTCAGTCTGCAAGTATACAGTCCACGAGCGATGCGTTCAGAGAGCGCCGGCATCCTGCATAGCGACGTACGTGAAGAGCAAGAGGACGTCGCAGTCGATGCTCCACCATTGGGTCGAAGGCAACTGTCCGGGGAAGTGCTCGAGGTGCAAGAAGACCATTAAAAGTTATAACGGAATCACGGGTCTGCACTGCCGCTGGTGTCATTTGCGGGTAAGTTGGCGTCCATGGTTCGTCTTCCTATCTTGATATTTCAGTGGTTCGTTTTCTTATCCATCCTTCTCCCTTTCGCATTATTTCCGCGTTTCTTTACCATTTCAGTGTTTCCTTTTCGTGTCCAATTGTTGTTTACTCTCCGTACAATTCTAATGTTGATCTTTCTCCTCAGTCCTCGTAATTTCGAACTAACGCCTCTTCTTCAACCTTCCTCTTCCTTCCTTTCTGCCACAGAGGTTATCATTTCGTCGTCTTCCTCCGTCTATTTCCTCTCCGCCTTTCTCCCTTTCCTTCGTTCTTGCCACAGAGGTTTAATTCCCTTTTTCTCTTCCTTCCATACGCCCACACGAAGGCATTCCTTTCTTCCTCCCGTGCAGAAGTTTTAATTGCCTCTTTATCTTTCCTTTCTGCCTCAGAGGTTATGATTTCTTCCTCTTCCTCCTTCTATTTCCTCTCCGCCTTTCTTCCGTTCCTTCTTTCTTGCCACAGAAGCCCTTATTTCTTCTTCTTCCCTCCGACCTTCCACACAAAAGTTCTAATTCCCTCTCTGTCCTTCCTTCATGCTACAGATTTCTTCTTCTTCCATCTACTTCCTCTCTACCTTTCTTCCCCTCCTTCCTTCTTGCCCCAGAGGTCCTAATTTCTTCTCCCTCTTCCCTCCCTCCTCTCCCGCAGCTGCACAACAGATGCGCGTCGCAGGTGAAGCCCGACTGTACCTTCGGCGAGCACCGGGTCCACGTGCTCCCCCCGACGTCGATCTGCCCCATCGTGCTCGACCGACAGAGGTCCATCTCGAAGGAGAAGAAGGGGATTCCCCGGTCTGACTCGACGCCGGCGGGGCTTAGCGAAGGGACGGTGAGTCGGGGGGAAGGTCGGATGGTCGGGGTATGGGGTGGGGGATGGGGGTTCATTGTGGTGGTTGTGGGTGTTGTGTTTAGGGGTTGTGGTGTTTTGGGTTAGGTATTGTGGTTGTGGCTGTGTTTGGGGGTTGTGTCTTTACGTCTGAGATTGTGTTTTTGTTGTGTGTAGGACTTATGGTTGTGACTGTGTTTGTCTTGTTTGGAATTGTGTTGTTTGGGAATGTGTCTGTGATCCCCATATATTTTTTTAAAATGCACACTGAATATCTTTTGGAGCCCCTGTGTGATGATACTTAAAAGTATTATATGATCATATAAGGTCAATTAGCAATCTATCGTTAAAAAGATGCTGATCCTAACCCCAAAATTCGTTTTCATCGTTAATTCTACAACCATGTTTTTAGAAAGGTTGAAAGTCACTAAGTCACATCATCACCAGCTATGCCAAAATAATAATAAAGTAGATGGATAGAATTAAATGAATTAATTAACAACCACACTAAGACTGGACCAACCATAGGTCTTATATCATTATCCCTTATATTATGTCACTTTATACTACTAATTTTATACTACCCAGCTTTTATATGACCAAGCTTTATACAACCAAACCCTATATTATTTCACAAAGTCTTACACGACCAGTCTTATGCAACCAAACTAAAACTTGTATTACGAACCTTACAGCCAAATCGTATACAAACAAACTTATACTTCATGACTAGCTTTATGATACCAATCCTTGTACTCCCAAAAGTTATATCTTATCACCAAGCCTTACGCTACCAAATATTTATACCTTGTAACCATTCCTAATACTACCAACCTTATGCTGTCAAACATTCATGCTTTATGAACAAAGCCTTACACTACCATGTACCTTATGGTTAATGCCCATACCAACATCCTTATCAAAATATATATCTTGACACCAAACCTTACACTACCAAACTTATTCGTCATGATACCAAACCTTGTCCGACTAACATTAGACCACAAAACATCCCGCATAACCAAACCTCATACTACCAACCTTATTCTGCCAAACCTTATAGAACCAACTTTACAGTACCAACCTCATACTACTAAACTCTCATACCTCATTCAACCAAACCTTACACAACCGAAACACATACCTCATGACCAAAAACTCATACTGCCAAACCTCACACTTCGCCTCTCCTCCGCAGGTCTCCACTCCGATGTCCTTCCAGATCACCCCCCTCCCCGGGACGCACCCCCTCGCCGTCTTCGTGAATCCCAAGAGCGGAGGGAGACAAGGGGCAAGGATACTGAGGAAGTTCCAGGTACAAGGGAGGAAAGGGGAGAGGGATTGGGTGGGGAAAGGAGGGGGAGGGACTGGGGTAGGGGTGGGGGTGGGGGAGGGAGGAGGAGTGATCGGGATAGGGTGGAGAGGAAGGGATATGGGTGGGGGTGAGGGGGAGGGATTGGGAAGAAGGAGGGAGGAATTGAGAGGGAAAGGGGAAGAGGAGAGGGAATTTGATGGGGAGTGGGAAGGGAGAGGGATTGGGAGGGAAGGGGCGGGGTTAGGGGAGAAGGAGGGATGGGAGAGTATGAGACAGAGGGATTGGAGAAAGAGGAATTGAGGATTGGGGGAAGGGGGAGAGAAATAGGAAAGAGAGGGATAGAATGGGGGGAATGGGAGAGGGAAGGAAAGGGATGGAAAGAAGGAGAGGAGGAAGTAAAGAACGGGTTAGCAGGAGAGAAAGATAGAGTGAGAGAGGGGGGAGGGTGAGGAAGGGTGTTGCATGCACGTACATTGCAATCAAGGGAGTCAAGAGCCGGAGAAAAAAAAGTAAAGTGATAAGATGACCGCAATCGAAACGTTTGATATATATTGTAATAATAGACAAAGGCAAGTGATTTTTTTTACTGAATGAAACATCCACATCAATATCGCATCAAAGTTAGTATCTACCTGAACTTGATTTCAAAATAAATATCTAAATTAATTCAGTATTGATATTATTAACTATGATAATATGACATAAAGAAAAACAATAATCAACACAGAATGAAAAAAAACATGTACGTGTATGTGAAGACAGACAGATTGATAAAAAGATAAACAGATAGACAGACAGACATATAAACTAGATAGACAGACAGATAAACTAGATAGATAGACAGACAGATAGAATAGATAGATAGACAGATAAACTAGACAGGCCAATAGACTAGATAGATAGACAGGCAGATGGACAGACACACAAACAGATATCAAAATATATCTAATCCGCGCTTTTTCCTCCTGTCTCTCACCCGCCCAGTACCTGCTGAACCCCCGCCAGGTGTACAACCTCGCGAAGGACGGGCCTCTGGCGGGGCTGCAGCTGTTCAAGGACGTGCCCAATGTCCGGGTCATCGTGTGCGGAGGCGACGGGACCATAGGCTGGATTTTGGAACAGATGGGTGGGTGTCCTGCTGCTTATGGCTTGCTGTTCTTGTTCTTCTTGTGTTTATTGTTTATCTAAGGATATTTCTGACGAAGATAAAATCGAAACCGGTAAAATACATCTCTTGTATTGTGAAGATATTCGTTCTCATTCATACCTTTCCACGTTTGTCAACATGAATACGTTTCATTATCTAAGGAAGTTATGTTTTTGGTAGCGTTGGTTCCATTAGTTTGTTGGTTCGCGCAACAACTCAAAGAGCTATGGACAGATCTTTTTTCTTTCCTTTTTTCCAGAGGTGTTTCTTGCCCCAATTATTATTAGTAGTATTGCGAGATCATCATTAGCATTGCGAGATAGGGACCACTTTTTGGCGCTTTGATTATTATTATGATCCCATTCCCTTGCGGGAGGTCTGTGCTCTCCGAGTGCTTCTAGTTTATTTAGCTTTTCCTTTTGTCCTATCTATGTTTTTTGTCAGTTTTTCTCCATAGAAAAGTCTTATTGTCTCCTTAGACTCGATTTTTGGTTTATATTTTGATTTGCTCTGTTAGTCATCACATGTTTCAAGTTCGATTGCATTCAATATTCCAGCACATTCGAATATCACCTTTATCAACGAAAGAACAACCCCGTCCCTCAAGAACCCCCTTCCACTTCCCCCTCTCCCAACACACTCCCTCCCCGCTCACCTCCCTTCCCTCAACACTCTGCCCCACTCCCTCTCTAAATACACTTCCTCCTCCTCCTCGCCACAATCCCTCCCCAACCTCCCTCCCTCAAACAACTCCCTCTTCCACCCCCTTCCCCTCCCTCAACGCATTCCCTCCCCCTCCTCCAAATCCCACACACCCTCACCCCCTTCTGTGTCTCCTTCAGATAAGGTGCAGTGGAGCGTGGCCCCGTGCGTAGGCATCATCCCCCTTGGCACGGGCAACGACTTGGCACGGTGCCTTCGATGGGGTCCCGGGTACGAGGGGGAGAGTCTTCACAAAGTCCTTAAGGTAAAGCACTTCAGTCGCGTTGAAATCGCGAAGGAAATGGGAAAAAAATTCAGATTTTTTTCACTTATCGATTTTGTTATGAGGTTGTTTATCTTTGTTGTTGTTGCTTTGTATAGTGGGGAAGGCACGAATCATAATCGGGAAACGAACATTACCTATTTCTAACACCAAAGGAAACTTCCACCCACCTTTACATCTAGACAACCAACACCAAACCTTATTCGACCAACCTTATACTACAAAACGTAACCCGTATGACCAAACCTCATACTACCACCTTAAGCTCCAAACCTCATACAACCAACTTTATGATATCGACCGCATACCACCAAACCTTTATACCTTTAATACTTTATACTTTATACTACCAGAACCCATACCTTTTCATCAAAAGCTCATACCACCAAATCTCATAGAACCAACTTTACACTATCAACCTCACAGCAGCCCTTGATTTACCCACAACCTCCCTAATAACTCATCTCCCTCCCCGATACCCCATCTCCCTCTTTGATAACTCATCTCCCTCCCTGGATGCTGCAGAAGATCGAGAAGTCGACGGTGGTGATGATGGACAGGTGGCACATCGAAGTCTCTGAGCAGACGGGGACGCACGAGGACATGGACGAAGTGGCGGACAAGATTCCTTATAATATCGTCAACAACTACTTTAGTATAGGCGTGGTGAGTGTTGCGAAGTGCGGGAAGGTTTGTTTGTTGTTTGTGTGAGTGTTGCGAAGTGTGGGAGGGTTGGTTATCTGTGTCAATGTAGGATGTTGTTGGGTTTGTGTTGGGTGGGTTGTTGTGTGTTTGAGTGTGTGTGTTGTGAGTTGCTTGTTTTTGTTGTTGGTTTGCCTTTGTGGTTTGGTTTGTTTGGTTTATATCTGTTTGTTTTCCGAAAATGTGTGAAGGTTCGTTTGGTGTGTCAGTCAGGGTAGGTTCTTGGTGTGTCTCGATGTCATGTCATGTGTGAATGCCAGGGATGATATGACGCATCATAGCGTTAGATTCCCATTGGAATTGAGAGTCAAGTTCCGAATCATCAGGAGTGAGTGTTCCATAATGTGTAAAGGTTTGTTTGGTGTTTGTTCGTGTTCCAAAATGTGTTAAGGTTTGCTTGGTTTCTATCTGTGAGTGTTCCAAAATTTGTGAATGTGTACTTGGTGTGTCGTCTTCAAGGTCTGTCTTTGGTCATGTCAGTCTAGATATGTTCCTGGTGCGTCAAGGTTTCATGCCATGTATGAATGCCAGGGAAGATATGACACATTTCGGTTTTATATCTCCATCAGAATTACTAAGCACCAGAATTGCATACTAAAGTAAAGTACAGATTGTATTTAGATAACAATTGAAAGGGATTATGAAAGACAAAACAGAACCAATCGTCGCGAAGGCAAAGATGAAAGATTTATCGCAAATTCATCATAATGTCTAAGTCTAAAGAAGATCTATCGCATATTCACCTTAATGATCTCTGTTCTATCTCAATTACTTCCATACTTAGATATGCAATTGCAATTCGATCTTTGTGGTTTAGAGATATATTCCTTTATTCGTTTTGCGAGAACCGTTCTCTGAATGACAGTCTCGAGCTAGATTCATTCACGCTGATTTTTTTTCTTTACGAATTTCTGCCCCTTTCCAAAGAGAAAGCGAAAAATCCTTCTTAATAGATTTAAATAATTCATCTTAATTTGACAATACCCGTTTAATGAAAAATATCTGTATAAAAATAAACCTATCTAACAATGAATAAAACCCATTGGAGCATATTCTGAACAAATGCTCTCGTTCACCAGGATGCGGCGATCTGCGTGAAGTTCCACCTCGAGCGGGAGAGAAATCCGGAGAAGTTCAACAGCAGGATGAAGAACAAACTTTGGTACTTCGAGTATGCAACTTCTGAGACCTTCGCCGCGTCCTGCAAGAATCTGCACGAGGATATTGACATCATGGTGAGATAGGAAGGAGGGAGGGAGGAAGAGGGAGGGAGGAGAGGAGAAGGGAGAGAGAGGGATGGAGGATGGAGGGAGGGAGGAGAGGGTAGAGAAGGGGGAGGGAGGAGGGAGGGAGGGGGTGGGAGGGGATAAGGAGAGGTGGTAGAGTGAGAGGGAGAGGGATAGAGGGAGGGAGAGAAGGAGAGAAGGTGGTAGAGAGGGAGAGAGGGTGGGAGAGGAAGAGATAGAAAGAGTGGGTGGGAGAGAGAGGGAGGAAGGGAAGGTGGGAGAGAGAGAGAGAGAAAGAAAAAAAATAAAGAGCGAGAAAAAAAAAACATTTCACTCATGCTTCTCATACTTGCCCCCCTTACATATCTCCCACATTCTCTTTATCCTTACTCTCCTTCCGAGCACAACCACCCTCCCCTTCACACCCCACCTCAACGCCCTCTTTCTCCCACACCCTACGGACGTCCTTGCAAAATCCCACAATTCTTCCTTCGAAATCTCTGTCTATTCGCCCTTCTCAATTCCCTCCTTCCTGAACTGCTCTACGACTTCTGACTTCAACTAACTTCCTTTCTTTACGCTGTTCACTATTACACCTTACTATTGTGCTATGTGATATTCGATTTATTTTACTTTGTAACCATTAAGCATTACCCACTAACCATCAACCATTAACTATTACCCATTAAGTCTCACCTATTAACTATCAACCATTAACAACTACCCATTAGCCATTACCCGTTAACCGTTAACCATTAACTATTACCCATTAAGTTTCACCCATCACCCATTCCCCATTAGCCACTATCCCTTCCCCTCCAGTGCGACGGCGTCTCCCTCGACCTCTCCAACGGCCCTTCGCTCCAAGGCATCGCCCTCCTGAACATCCCCTACACCCACGGGGGCTCCAACATGTGGGGGGACAACGCCACGAAGAAGCGAACGAAAGCCACCAAGAGCAAGAAGAAGAAGGACAGGGAGAGGGAGCTGTCCACGTCCTCCTTCACGTCGGCGGATCTGAGCAATGCGATACAGGGTGAGTTTTTTTTTTTCTTTTTTGACGTGGGTTGGAGGAGGAGGGAGGGAGGGAGGGACGAGAAGGCTTGGGGGCTAAGAGAAGGTGAAGAGGGGAATGAGAGGAGGTGAAAGAAAGGGGGAGGAAGTGGATAGGGGAGAAGGAGGAGGAGGAGTATGTGGAACATGTAAAGAAAAAAAAATGAAAAATTATTTCTATAGATTATAATTTACATAAATACCATGATCCAAAGCATGCATGTTTTTGTGTCGATTATTCAACACCACAAAACACATCACACATCGGTATACCATAGCCCCCCCCCACACACACACACAAGAATAAGAGTTCTTCACCAAGACACGCTGAAATATCGTCACTTTTTTGTCTACAAGCTCACACACCCAAAACATAGCCAACATACCCAACATATCCTACATACACTCCCTCTAAATTCCCCACGCCCCTTACATCTCTAAACCTCGCCCTCTTTTCCTTCCTGCCAATCCCTTTTCATCACATTCTCTTCCCAAAGAGACATCACCGCCCCTTGTTTCCTTTGTGTCCATCACTCTCATCACACTCTCCCTCAAAAGATATCGTCCGCCCTTCTTTTCCTTCCAATCAAGCTTTCAAGTCGCGTTCTCGGCCCTAAAGAAACACCACCTAAACCCATTTTCATCCCCACCAAACGCACTCTCTCTCCCTCCCAAATAGACCACATCACATCCTATTTTCATCCATATATATCCCTCTCGCCATGCACTCTCTTCCCCCAAACAGACATCCTCCCCACCCTATGTTCACCCTTACAAATCTCTCTCATCACAGACTCTCCCTAACCAGACATCACAACATTCTGTCTCCTTCCTAATCCCTCCTCACTACTCACCCTCCCTCCCTCACACATCTCTCAACACTCCCTCCTAATCCCTCTTCATCACTCACCCTCTATCCTTCCCTCAGACAGCTCACAGCACTCCCTCCTAATCCCTCCTCACCACTCACCCTCACTCCCTCCTAATCCCTCCTCATTACTCACCCTCCTCCCTCCCTCCCTCAGACAGCTCACAGCACTCCCTCCTAATCCCTACTCACCACTCCCTCCTCCTCAGACATCTCTCTCTCCTAATCCCTCCTAATCTCTCCTCACCACTCCCTCTCCCTCCCTCAGACATCGGCGACAAGCTCATCGAAGTCATCGGATTCGAGAACTGCCTGCACATGGGCCAGGTGAGAACGGGGCTTCGCGGCTCCGGACGGCGACTCGCCCAGTGCTCCTCCGTCGTCATCAGGACCAGGAAGAAGTTCCCCATGCAGATCGACGGGGAGCCCTGGTGTCAGCCTCCGTGTACCGTAAGTGGAGGGAGGAGG
>NW_020872487.1:213035-215535 GCF_003789085.1 Penaeus vannamei
ACACACACACACACACACACACTTGTATGAATGGAGTCCCCTTCACCCCCTAAAAAAGTGCTATTTACATCATCAATGCAACAAATTCTTCACATGAAACCATAAGTTGTACGGAAACTGTCTAGCAATCTAATGGTAGTCTTAGGTAAATTGAATATAATTTGGTTATACGAAAGTGAAAGTGATACTCAAGAAGCATGTTTTTCCTCAGGCAGTCAGGCTTACCAACCACACAGGAAGTCATTCCCTTTGGCCTATTTCCGTGTTGTGGTTGAGAGAATAGTAATACTTTTTTGGGCCATTTCTTTGGTTTATATGAAAAAATAAAATACATGAGTACGTGAATCACAATACAGGATGCTATCATAATCTCTCAACAGGGTAATAGTGCACTATAAACAATTTAAATGGTTTTTAGTCATTCACAATATTAGGAACTAATTTTCGGTTTACCGTTGCTCTTCCTTTTATCTTTATTTCTTATTTTTTATTGTAATTAGATATTTCAGCTGTTAGGTATTTTTTACTCGATAGTCATCAACTTTAGAACGGAGTAATCGACGTAGTTCACCTATTAATGATAAAGAAAAGTGTTTTAAATCTTGAATTTCATTACAGTGTTTACGGTAGATAGATTAGCGTGATTAAGAGTAAAGTGGTCGATGGAATAATGGGTGATCCATGACAATTGCCTTTTCAATGGGCTATATAGAGTAAGGTTTTTAAACGTTTATAAATAATGAAAAAATAGAACTTCGATTACCAAGTCTCGTTGAACTGGACCGCAACCGCTCTAATTTCGATTTGAATTTGAAAGAAAAACCGTTAGAAACTCGAGTTGTCAGCCATCAAGTGGACTTAGTCGGGACATAAATAGGCCTTAAAGTCCTCGCCAGAACAGAAGATGCCAGAAAAACTACAACGTGCCAATAACGGATGCCAAATTCCTGAATACTTTGTTCGCAATAGCCAGGCATCTCGCGTAAAGTGTAGTCTGTATGGCACTCACTCTCTCACTCTCTCTCTTTGGTACTACCCGTATGCATCAAAGAGAGAGAGTGAGAATTGATACCAAGAAACCTTACTGAATACAAGCGAACAGACCAAAGGGGGAAAATGTAGCTAAACTGAAGATATCAAAATAATCCTAATCCGTGGCGACTCCGAGGCATGGAGAGCGGACACGGCGCCTGCAGGCTGGCGCGATGTCGTCTCGCCGCCTGCCCTTCCGACGCAGCAAAGGCGCCATCGGTCGTAGTTAGAAGCCTTCCTTTAAAACGTACTCGGCTGCGTGTGTATCAAAATATACAATATATATGTATATATGTGTGTGCATGTGCGAATACATGCATTATTTGTATACACATATATAAATGCATGCTGTATATCTGGATATACATATGCATATACATATTGTTTGATTATCTATCTATCTATCTATCTATATATATATATATATATATGTGTGTGTGTGTGTGTGTGTGTGTGTGTGTGTGTAATTGTGTGTGTGTGTGTGCATATGTATGCATATACATATTCATACACACACGCATATTAATATATATATATATATATATATATATATATATATATATATATATATATATATATGTGTATGTATGTATGTATGTATACATATGCATATATATATATATAAATATATATATATATATATATATATATATATATATATATATATATATTATATATATGCTCAAAACGCAAGAGGGCTGCTACACTCCATATACTCGTTATAATTTATAGATGATAACAGCATAACGTAATGCCGACAGTATGACCTTATGGTCAGCGTAGTTTTCAGTGCGTGTCTGCATCTTGACCACGTTGAGGACCCAGGTGTTCACGAGGCTGCTCGAGGCGCCAATCCAGAGTCGACTTCCCGGCCAAAGCGAGAGTTCCAGCAGGACCTCTGTTGTTTCTTGACCCACGATGGACGATCGCCGTTGTTAGCTGCCTCCGAGCCCCTGGTTTTTCCCGCCGCAGAAATACGAGCCAGCAGGTAAGCTAACAGACCAAGTATGGAACATTTCCAACATACCCTTTCCCAGATGTTTTGTCGGGCTTGGGGCGGCGGGGCTCACCTTAGGCCGCTTCAGGAGGCCCGTGGCCACGTTGTTTCCCGCTGCAAGACGCCGGGCGCGCGTGCGGCTGCGGGAGAGACAGGGAGAGCGCGCGGCGTGGAGCAATCGTTTCGCTTTGGTGATGCCGCGTTGTTTTCGATGAAAATTCTTCTCTCGGCCTGAT
The DNA here is from genome assembly GCF_003789085.1 of Penaeus vannamei. Lineage (NCBI taxonomy): Eukaryota > Metazoa > Arthropoda > Malacostraca > Decapoda > Penaeidae > Penaeus > Penaeus vannamei. The sequence continues at coordinate 215,301 of NW_020872487.1, forward strand.
AAGTTCCCCATTCCTTCCGCCGCTTAGACTGTTTGTCTTCAGAAATGTTTAGGTGCGCCGCTCATCGCCGTCGCCCGGGGAAAAGATACAAGATCCTAAACGCCTTGGCTGACCGCGGCACGTCCATGGGCCACGCAAAGTCCAGAGACCGCAGGCTTAAACTAAGGTGAGCTTTGCCGTTCCCTCAGCAGTTCAACATCATACGCTTAAGTTCATGGCCTTAGCTCCAGTTCTA
>NW_020872488.1:0-20000 GCF_003789085.1 Penaeus vannamei
TTTTTCCTTATTTCTGGCACTTATATTGCAAGGTGAGACCTCAGATTTTTTCCCCGAGTATGTGCATGTATCATAGACAATTTATAATTATGATACTACTTCCAGGTGTCGTATTTCACTCAGGTAACGTCTCATAATTTTCCAAGCTACATATGTTGTAGGTAAGTGTTTAATGGAACTTCTTTCTGTTGAGAAACTTCCATTAATGTAAGAATTTCACCTTGAGGTTGCAAATGTCACTCATAAATATCATATGAACCTTTACTGAAATAAATAGTGTCAGCATTATTATACACCATCATTACCACTCTACCAGTGATGTAAAGAATTTTGAAATGTTTTAATTTAAGGAATGAAAAAATAATAGTCACTTTTAATGGTAAGTTATTGAAACTTGATATTATGACGAAAATGCTTTGGCACTTTCTTTCTCTCTCTCTCTCTCTCTCTCTCTCTCTCTCTCTCTCTCTCTCTCTCTCTCTCTTCTCTCTCTCTCTCTCTCTATCTCTCTCTCTCTCTCTCTCTCTCTCTCTCTCTCTCTCTCTCTCTCTCTCTCTCTCTCTCTCTCTCTCTCTCTTCTCTCTCTCTCTCTCTCTCTCTCTTATTTATGTATCGATTTCTTTCTGTTTCTCAACCTCTTTATCTAAAGGTAAAGATTGATGATTACAAAGATGTTGCTCTTTCTAATGAAGATAATGATAATGATGAAAATGATGATGGTCTTGATAGCAATATCATAAGGATAATGAATAATCACACACACACACACACACACACACACACACACACACACACACACACACACACACACACACACACACACACACACACATATGCATGTATGCACGTAGATACACGAGGATATTGAAAAAAAAAAGAAAATGTTAGTAACACCTACAGTTCACTTCATCCCACTATTACCCTTATTATAAAACGCCATAAGGGTTACAAAGCGAAGAAACCTCTCCCTACCAATACAAACGCAGGAAGCCACTTTTACGAATAAAAGAAACAAACAAAAAAAACTTCCTAAATCGCATTAACAGAAGTAAAAAAAAAAAAAAAAAAAAAAAAAAAAAAAAAAAAAAAAAAAAAAGACAAACGATATATTGTTTGGTTTATTATCATTTGTGAAATCCGTGAAAGCAGCAGAGAGACGGGAAAGCGAGATTCTTATCCGTTCTAAGAGGGTGCTGCCATTCACACTCCGAACACCTCTGAAATGAGATTATTCGGGGCTTTAAACAGAGAAAAAGGTTTATACCGTAGAGAAAGGGGGTTGGGCGTCCATGCGTGGGTTTCGGAGTGCTGGCTGCGTGTGAGACGTAAATCAACTATTTTTAGAAACTGCACGAGGAGGGTTGTATTCGTATTATGTATGAGGAAGACGTGGTTGTACTGTTGACTTATTAATGTCGGCAAATAGTGATCTATATCTATATAACTTTTCCTAATACTACACAAATAATAATAATAATAAAATAGTAAAAGTAATAGGCAAATAGTGATCTATATCTATATAACTACCACTACAACTTTTACTAATACTACACAACAATTACTACTACTAATACAACTACTATTGTTGAAAAAACTGCTACAACTATTTTTACTACTACAACTACAACTATTACTGCAACTGTTACAACAAATATTGCTATTACTACAACTACTACTATTACTGCAACTGTTACAACAAAAACTACTACTACAACTACTACTATTACTACAACTGTTACAACAAATATCACTACTACTACAACTATACTACAATCAACAATATCACTTACTACTACACTGTTACAACAAAATAACTACTACTATACTGTTACAAAAAATCACTACTACTACAACTACTACTATTACTATTCTCTATTGCAAATACATCCGTTAGGTTCGAATTCACGATTTAGAATAGCGTGGTACATCTGTATTAAAAAATAGTAAAGGAAAAATTACTTTTTGTTAATTCTAATTCCAAATAAGGGCCCTAAATAATGACATTATGTTACGCAAATTTGTTTTTTTTTATCACAAACGAAATTTAGACTTGGCGAGTTGATACTTTCACTTCTACCTCTCAATTAATCATTAAAACGATAACACTAGGTAAAAAAAAGACAACTTATGAAGGGATTATTCTTACTTCTTCCTTTGGTCACTAAAACAAAGAATAAATCTTAGTAAAGTGAGTATTTTACCCCTTTCTTGTATTTTATAACCAAAGCAGAAGTATTTTTATTCCTTTACTTAATTCCACCACCAAAAAAAAAAATTCTAAAACCTATCCTACATTGCGTTATTCTAAGCCAAGCCAAAGCAATTTTAAAAAAAAAAAACTTCCTATATATCATCATTATCATAAAAAAAACCTACCTGATGATTTTCACCTTTCTCCTTTCACACGTCATCACCGAAACGAAAGCATAATTATATTTAAAAAAAAAAGTCTTCCTGAGTGAATATTCCACCCCCCCCCCCTCCCTCGTTCGAATCAACAATAGGAAAGCATTAAAAAACAAAAAAACAAAAACAAAATACGATTGTAATTTTCACTTTTCCTTCCCCAACATCGTCCCTATTCTCCTCCTCCCCCGCTGGCTGAAGTTACTAAACATTAATTGGTTAATTAGGGCGGGCAGGAGGTCTAGGGTCGATTAGGGCTCATTTCCAGCTGGGTACATTCTCAACACTGACCTGCCAACTCTGTGTCCTGTTTTACATAGTACGGTTGGCAGATGACCCTGTGCCATCTGTGTTCACTAATGTGTGTGTGTTCAAACTGTGGTCATGTGTGTCCAGCTGTGGGTTTCAATGTGTGCCAACTTGTGGGTTCAATGTGTGCTAACTGTGGGTTCAGTGTGTGCCAACTGTGGGTTCAGTGTGTGCCAACTGTGTGTTCAATGTTCTTTTGGTTTTATCTTTTACTTCTTGCTGTTAAGATAGTTTGGCTTAATTTCGATTTGTTCACCTTTGCTAAGTCATTTAACTTCGTCTGATTACTTTTTTTTCCGTTTGTTTATTTATATGCTAATCAGAGTTGTGTAAAGTCTTTCAGTGCTACAGTTTTCCAAATCTAAGGTATAAGAATATAATAATACCAATACTGATACTAAAAGTACTGCTACTACTACTACAACTGCTATCACTACTACTACAGCCATAACTAATAGTACAACTACTACAACTACTGCTGCGAATACTACAACTACAACTATCAGTACTACTACAACTACGATTATTACTATTACTTCTACAACTACTACTATAACACCAACTACTAGTACAACTATTACTATTACTAAAACTACAACTACTACAATCACCATTACAACTAATACTACTACAACTACTACTTTTATTACCAATACTACTACAACTACTCCTACTAAAACATCTACTACTACTGTTAATAGCACTGCTATAACAACTTCAAGTATAAAAATATACTAATACAATGCTGATACTAAAATTATTACTACTACTTCTACTTTAACTAGTACTACCATAACCACTACTACAACTTTTACTAATTCATCACAACAGTTACTATCACTAATACAACTACTATTATTGACAAAAACTGCTAAACTATTACTACTTACAACAACACTACTACAACTACAGCTATTACTAATACTACTAAAACTACTACTATCACTAATACTATTACAACTACTATTACAACATTTACAACTATTACTATCACAAATGCTAGTACTATTGCTACAACTTCTACAGCTACTAACATACTAATACCGGTATAAATGAAAGTAAAACATTTTAATGACAATGATCGATTCTTACTTCTTTTGGAAATATTTTATACAAAAAAGCCTTATTTATATTGTGATTTCATATTTGGTAACTTCCTCAAAAAAAAAAGAAAAGTTTCAGTAAAATTCTGGTTTTCTCTCTCTCTCTCTCTCTCTCTCTCTCTCTCTCTCTCTCTCTCTCTCTCTCTCTCTCTCTCTCTCTCTCTCTCTCTCTCTCTCTCTCTCTCTTTCTCTCTCTCTCTCTCTTTCTTTTCTCGAACTTGAAGTACAATGTATTCTTTTTTTCGTCCTATTACGGCAACTGCACCCACATCTAGTAAACCTGAGATAAGACTTTCAAAAGTTTTATCTTTCTCATAAACAAGTTATGCAACAAGAGTAGTTTATCTAAGAGGGTTGGTAGATATTGTTGAAATTCTTGGTACGAAACCCAAGCTATACGACCCTGGGTATGCTACTTTTAGTGAATATATAAGCCCAGTATATAACAGCCCTCCCTCGGGTACTTTCGAGTTGGGGGAAGACAACTCACAACTTTCGGTACCCGTATGTCAGTGGATTTGTATACCTTTGTGTACTTACAAAATGAGTATGTTTACGCTATATCTAGCGGATAATTTTGTTGTTTTTGTTGTTGCTTCGAATATTTCTGTTTATCTACCGATACTTTTTATTTATTTAGTTAGTTAGTTAGTTTTGTCTTTCTCATTTATTTATTTATTTTTGTCTTTCTCATTTATTTATTTATTTTTCTTTTGTTCTTTATTTATTTTTGTCTTTCTCATTTATTTATTTATTTTGTTTTCTCATTATTTATTATTTTTGTCTTTCTCATTTATTTATTTATTTTGTCTTTCTTATTTATTTATTTTTGTCTTTCTCATATATATTATTTTTGTTTTTTCATTTATTTATTTTTGTCTTTCTCATTCTTTACACCACTAGCGCGTTGTTCTCTTAAATATATGAGAGTAGAGATTTACTGTATTATTTATAACGTATTAGCTATGTTTTTCCTGTTTTTCCCATATTACCAAGACTGAAAAACATGGAGAAACCTGAAAGGAATGATCCCGGTGGAAGAAATGAATGTTTTGTAATTTCTTTTTTGAAGGGAGATGTGAACAAGCTTAAGTCAACGAAAAAGTTGAGAAAAAATACATAGGAAAAGAGAGAAATTGAACATGGCTCCGAGGTCTTCCTAAAATACACACGATTTATTAACAAAAGGTGATCAGGTTCCATATACAACTTGATATAAAAAAAACTCGTGAAATTAGACTGAAACTTGTTTTGCTCTTTAATTAACTTTTTGATTTTTTTTCTTTTTTTTATAGTGATTCTATCTGTGCGTAAAAAAAAAAATCTATGTATATATACATATGTGATTATACAAATATGTATTACATTACACACACAAACATTGATTTAACAAAGGTGAATGGTCCATAAAAGTAAGAGTAATTGAGTCCAACCTCCATTAAGGAAACTAGCTAGGTTTTGTATAATCACTATATGGCTGTTGTAGTTGTATCAGGAAGTATATGTAGTATGAACGTAGACTCAGACGATAGGGTAAAGCTCCTAACGTTTGAATGTAATAAAGATGTTTTTTGTTTGTGAAGGAACAGGCGCTACTTTTACTGCTTTGCATACAGTTCCCCGGAGGACAACCTAGAGCTAATGTTTTATTCAGAGGATATGGCTAGTCCGAAGTGAAGATTTTTTCAGAAAAAGAACAAATAGCATTCGAGGTCATGAAAACTGGACTAGATTCGAGTTCTCTCAATTTCTGGGAATTGTATGGTCCCACCCTTTACTTTTTTACATTTAAAATGAGTGTATAAACCATGGCAGTCACTGATATTATGTAAAACGATTAGAAACCAAAAGAAAAGGGTTTCTGATCTGAAAGTCAGTGAGACTGGAAGCTTTGTGAACCTTCTCTTCACTCTTCTATTTTTTCTTCTTTTTACTTCTTATTTATTTACTATTATTATTATACTACAAATGCTGAACTGGAACCATCAGTCACTAAGGGCTAATCTATATACAACAGAAAACTAAATTATTAGGCAATGTTATCAACCACAATATTAATAAAGAGAGAGTAATTCACTATTTACCCAACATACCCATAACCCAGAAAATTGCCTGGGCATTTACCTAAGATCAAACTACCTAGATTTTCATTTTTCCCGATTTTGAAAGAATTTACCACATACTTAACAAGTGCAGATTTTATCAAACAAGTTTCAGCTTAGTCGTCAGCTAATAAAATCAAATCTATTCTAGTATGAGTAGATAAGTCATGTTTATATATATAATGACTTAGTTATATATATATATATATATATTATATATATATATATATATATATAAACATAATATATATATAATAATATATATATATATTAATATATATATATATATATATATATATATATATAATATATATATATATATATTATATATATATATATAATATGCAATACACACACACACACACATATATATATGTCTGTGTGTAATGTATATGTATATATATATATACATATATATTTATGTATTTGTGTATACATACATACATACATATATATATATATATATATATATATATATATATATATATATATATATAATAGATAGATAGATAGATAGATAGATAGATAGATAGATAGATAGATATAGATATAGATATATCTGGATATAGATACACATACACACCCACACACACACACATGTACATCATCCCCTTGCATCATCGAAAAAATATTCCCCATCGGCCCTGCCTTCGCAAATTGATTCGTGTCACCTGACCTACGGATCCAATCTACACGTGGCAGTTACGGGTCGGGACAGCGATCTCGTGTGAGTGAACGCCTCGCTTATCGCACGGAAGCTGCCCCGGGAAAACATGCTTTTTTAATCAGGTTCACTTTTTTTTGGCGCAGCGTGGAAAGGAAAATTGATGGTGGGAATTTCCCCTGTTGTTCTTATGCTCGGCTGCTGTGGGCGTGCATGGGGTGTGTGAGTGTGTGTATACATGCATACATACATACACAAATAGACACACACACACACACACACACACCACACACACACACACACACACACACACACACACACACACATATATATATATATATATATATATATATGTGTGTGTGTGTGTGTGTGTGTGATTGTATATATGTATGCATTCATGAATATACATATGCCGTACATGTATGTGTTCGTGTCCCTTTGTCTTCCCAACCTTGACTCGGGCTCCTCAGAGACAGCGACCCGAGTGCCAGCCTCCCACGCCATTCAGTTGGAAGCACGTACTCCATTCACCCTTCAAATCCACATCCCGAAGGTCCGTAAGGAGTAGCTTGAGTGTGTGTGTATTCTCCTTCGCAGAAAGCCCTTCGTGTCCTTATATTCATGTGCGCGACTGCTTCATGACTTGTTAATGGTGGCGGAATGTGTAAGACGTGTGTTTGTGATTGAAGTGAGTGGCGGATCGAGACAAGCGCAGGGTTGTGCTTTACGTGGCGGAAAAGGCATACATATATCTATCTGTCTCTCTCTCTCTCTCTCTCTCTCTCTCTTCTCTCTCTCTTCTCTCTCTCTCTCTCTCTCTCTATCTATATATATATATATATATATATTATATATATATATATATATATATTATATATATCTATATATATATATATATATATATATATATATATATATATATATATTTATTCTATCTAATTTTTTTCTTTTTTTTTTAAAGGGGGGGGGGGGTAGGAAACCCAAGTCCCACTCTCGCGTCAATCACGTCCTCAGGCTTAGGGTTATGTCGAGGTCAAGAGCGGGTTCCTTCTCATTTCTCGCTACATATTGCATCCATCAGGACCAAGTTAAACTCTTTAGCAGACCCGCCCGCACTCTGGCTACAGTGAACACGCCATAACACACTATAACACACCACGCAACGCCACTTTCCCCCCAACATAAAAGCGGAAACCACAGAGACTTTTCTTGTTAAGCAAAGTCAACTCTTTTTCTCCGAGCCGTCTGCCTTTGCATCCTGAGCCTTATTCACTGACGTTGTAAGAAACAATTTTGCTTGGTGATGTACGAGTTTTTCATAGTGGACGTCTGTGCTTGAGGAAACATCTCTGTGCGTAAACAATAAGGGTGATTTTCATGCACATTTACAATTAGTAAAAGATCGTCACACGAAATGGTGTAGTGTGCAAGTTAAACGACGTTAAAATGTATTCCCTTGGGTAAATAAGCGAAGACACACACACACACCCACACACACACACACACACACACACACACACACACACACACACACACACACACACACACACACACACACACACACACACACACACCACACACACACACACACACACACACAACACACACACACACACACACAACACACACACACACACACACACACACACACACACACACACAACACACAACACACACACACACACACACACACACACACACACACACACACAACACACACACACACACACACAAACACACACACACACAACACACACACACACACACACACACACACACACACACACACACACACACACACACACACACACACACACACACACACAACACGCACACACACACACACACACACACACACACGTCCTTTGTACATGTGTTTTGATTCTAAAATGTTTGCAAAGTGTGTGCGAATGTTTGCACGGGCAAATTAGATTTGTATTTGCCATTCAACTCTTACAGATTTATTAGCGAACGTCCAGGAAAATAGAAGAGGAAGAGAGAATCAGAATAATTTTGAGAAATAGGGGGAAAAAAATCCCTGTAATCCTGTTTCGCGGAGACAAAAAAAAAAAAAAAAAAAAAAAAAAAAAAAAAAAAAAAAGTTAGCAACATTAGCCGTAGTTTTAACCTCTCAACCACTTTCCTTTACCCCCTCCCATCCACCCCCACTCCTATTCTCTCTCACTCTCTCTCTCTCTCTCTCTCTTCTCTCTCTCTCTCTCTCTCTCTCTCTCTCTCTCTCTCTCTCTCTCTCTCTCTCTCTCTCTCTCTCTCTCTCTCTCTCTCTCTCGTTCTCTCCCACTCCATTCTCTCTCTCTCCCTCTCCCACTCGGCTTGTTCTCCCCCCCCCACTCCAATTCTCCCTCTCTCCTCTCCCCGTTTCCCCCCCCACTCCCATTCTCCTCTCTCCTCTCCATTCTCTCTCTCTCCTCTCCATTCTTCTGTTCTCCCCCCCCCCGCCACTCCCATTCTCTGTCTCTCCTCTCCCATTCTTCTGTTTTTCACACCCCCCGCCACTCCCATTCTCTCTTTCTCTTCTCTCTCATTCTTCTGTTCTTCCACTCCCCCGCCACTCCTATTTTCTCTCTCTCTCTCTCCCATTCTTATGTTCTCCCCCTCCCGACACTCCCATTCTCTCTCTCTCCCTCTCCCATTTTTGTGTTCTCCCCCCCCCACCTTACCCCATTCACCTTTTTCTCTTGTCATCTTCTCTCCCTCCCTTTTTCCCTCTTCTCTCTCTCCTCCTTCTCTTATTCCTGTTCTTATCTCCCCCTTTCTACCTACACCTCTATCTCCCTCTATTTCTCTTTCCCACACATTTCCTTTCGCGTCTCCCTCTGTTCTTCTCCAGCATTCCCATCTCCCTCTCCCCCTTCTCCCTCATTTTCTTTTTCAGCATCTCTATCTGTCTTTCCCCCACCCTTTATCCAGCGCCTCTATCTCCCTCACTCACTCCCTCTTCGTCTGCTTCTCCAACTCCCGTCTCCCTCACTTCTACTCCCTCACTTCTCTCCCTCACTTCTCCTCACCCCCCCCCCCTTCCTTCTGCGTCCTCTTCTCCCTCTCCTATTTAGGTCACTATCTCTTTCTCTTTCACTCTCTCTTCTTTATCCATTTCTCTTGCATTTCCATTATCCTTCCACCCTTTCTCCCTCCTCTCCCTCTCCCTCTTTGTCTGTTTTCTTAACACCTTTCTCCTCACTTCCCTCTCCCTCGAACCTCTTCTTGGAGTTTCTCTCTCCTTTTCCCTCCCTTCCCCCTCTCTTGACCTTCTTCCCTAACCTTTTTTTCTTTTCTTTCTTTCCTCCTTTCTTTTCTTTCTTCCCTCTTTATTAACCTTTTTTTCCCTTTTTCCTCCCTTTCCCTCTCCTTCTCCCTTATCTTTTTTCCTCCCTTTCTATTCCTTTCCCTCTCCCTCTCCCTCTTCCTTATTTTTTTTCCTCCTTTCTCTTACCTTTCCCCTCTCCCTCTTCCTCTTCCTTATCTATTTTTCCTCCATTTCACTTCCCTTTCCCCCCCCCTCTCCCTCTTCCTTATTTTTTTCCTCCCCTTCCCTTACCTTTCCCGTCTCCCTCTCTCTTTTTCCTCCTTTCTCTTCCTTTCCCTTTCCCTCTTTCCTCTTCTTATTTTTGTTCCTTTCCCTTACTTTCCCCCTACCTCTCTCTTTTCCCTAACCCTTTTTCTCTCTCTTCCCCTCACCCCTCCACGCCCCCACCCATCCACCTCTCCACCCCTTCCCTTAATGGAGAGTTTTGTGCCAATACTGAACTCAAAACGACAAAACTTCTGCACGATGGACCGAAACGCTGTCTGGGGGGGCGGGGGGAGGGGGGTTAAAGGGGAGATGGGGCATCAAGCCTTATTGGGGGAGAAGGTGGGGAGGAAAGAGAAACCAAGCCGAGTCTCGTGCCACGCGAACGGAATCGGACGGGCGGACGTGCAGGCGGATAGACGGAGGCGCGCGGACGAACGCACGTGGCCGCGGCTTCGGTTTTACGGGAGGTGAGGTGTGCGTGTCCTGTTTATTGTGGCGTTGGATTCGGAAATGGCGGTACTTTGGCGTGGCGTTGCGCTGATGGGCCGTGTGATGAGGTGTTTTATGACAGTACTTTCTCTGTGATGAGACGGGCTTGTGGTCTGGGCCTGACGACACCGACCTTTTGATGTGTCATTAGGGCGCAATTGACTCTCTTAAGATATGTGATTACCGCCTCTGTCGTCTTGATTCAGTTTCATCTTCATCCCCGTGACTTTTTGCTCGAAAGTTATGGGAAGTTTAGTATTTCCAAAAGGTTTAATATATCTATTTTTCTAAAATCAAAAAATGTAGTTTCCTTCAATTACTCACAGTACTTTTACTTCATAAGGATGTCATTTTCGTTATATTTTTTTGGTTTTTAATAATACTTTCTTAGAATAACTCTATAAAGCTAGTTGACCCCCATAACATCCTGTACTGGGAATCACAAGGATTTTGTTTATGATTTTTATTCCTGGTAAGAATCGATCAGCTGAATTTTCTTATTTTTCTACTCTGAATCTACTATTTTCTCTTTGATATACGGATGATCAAATAAAACATCATTTCATTGTCAATCCCTGTTTATTGTTGTTGTTTTTTTGTAGTTTTATGTTCTTTAAAATTCGTATCTGTAACTCTCCTGTCCATTTTTCTTCTCTTTCTTTATTTAGTGTCTTTCCTCTTCTTATTTCTTTCAGTTTTCTTATTCTTGCTCATCCCCTCCTCTGTTTTCCTTTTCTTTCTATATTATTCCTTCACCCTCTTCTTCTTCTCTTTCCCCTCACCTTCTCTTTTCTCCTCCACCTCTTCTCCTGTTCCTCCTTCTCTCCTCATCATCCACTCTTCTCCTCTTCCTCCCCTCCTCTTCTCTCATCTTCGTCTTTTCCTTCCTTCTTCTTCCTCCTTCTTCCTCTCCTCCTCCCTCTTCTCTCTTCTCCCTCTTTACCTTCTCTTCCTCCTCTATTCTTTCTTTTTCTTCCCTTCCTCTTCCTCACTCTTTCCACTTCACTCCTCCTTCTCTTCTTTCTCTTCCTCTTCCTACTCCTCTCCTCTCCCCATCCCTTTTTCCTCTTCCTCCTCCTCTCCTCCTCCTTTTTCTTTTCTTTCTGCTTTTCCTCCTCTCCTTTTTCTTTTTCTTTCTGCTTTTCCTCCTCCTCTCTTTTCTTTTTCTTTTGCTTTTCCTCCTCCTCCTTTTTTTTTTCTTCTGCTTTCCTCCTCTCCTCTTTTTCTTTTCTTTTCTTCCTCCTGCCTTTCTCCTCCTTCTCCTCCTCCTCCTTCCTCCTTCTCCTCTTTCCTCTCCCCTTCTCCTTCTCCTCTTTCTCCTCCTTCTCCTCCTTTACTAACTCCTGTCCTCCCTCTCCTCTTTCTCTCTCCTCCTCCTCCTCCTGTTTCTTCTCCTCCTTCTCCTTTTCTCTCCTTCTCTTGCTCATCCTCCTCTTTTTTCTCTTCCTCTCCTTCCCAACTCCTCCTCCTCTTCCTCTTCTTTCTCTTCCTCTCGTCGCCCCTCCCCTCCTTCCTCCTTCTTTCTCTTCCCCCCTCCTCTCCTTCCCCAACTCCTTCGCCCACCCCCCTCCTCCTCCCCTCCTTCTCTCTCCCCTCTTTCCCCAATCCCCCCTACCTCCACCTTCTCCTCATCCTCTCCATCCTCCTCTTTCTCCTCATCCTCTTTCTCCTTCTCCTCCTCCACTTTCTCCTCCTCTTCTTCCTCCCTCCTCCTTCTCCTCCTCTTCCTCCTCCCCTCCTCTTCTCTCCTCTTCCTCCTCTCCTTCTCCTCCTCTTCCTCTTCTCCCCCTCCTTCTCCTTCTCCTTCTCCTCTTCCTCCTCTTCCAGAAATCTAATAATGCACCCAAACGGACCCGCAGAGGGTGTTTATGCCACGTCATGTACTGCTGCTCCTCTCCTCTATGAGACATGTAAACAACCTTCTTCCTCTGTCCTCCTTTCCTCTCCTTCTTCCTCCTTCTTCCTCGCCTATAACGCAGTGTCCCTCTTTTTTTTTTTTTTTTTTTCTTCTTTCTTCTTCTTCTTCTCCTCTTTCCATTCTGTCGTGCTCTTTTCGTTCCTCTTTTCCTTCCTTATTCCTATGTTCATTTTCTAAGTCACTTTTTCAGTTTTTAACATTCTTATGTCCTCTTTCTTGCTTCTCCTCATTTCCGTTCCTCCGTCCTTCTTTTTGTTTCTCTCCTTCTTCCAGTTCTCTACCTTTCGTCCTTTTTATTTTCCAATTCCATGAGCTTTTTTTCCCTCCTCCTCTCTCCTGCCCTCCTCCTCCATCCCTCCCTCCCTCCCTCTCTTTCCTTCCCTCCTCTTCTCATCCTCCCTCCCTCCCATCCTCCCATACCTCCTCCTTCCTTAAATCCTCCATCTCTCCTCCCCTCCCATCCTTCCCTCCTCCTCCTCCTATCCCTCCCTCCATCCTCCTCCCATCCCTCCTTCCTCCCATCCACCCCATCCACCCTCCTCCCATCCCATCCCATCCTCCCATCCTTCCACCCCTCCTCCTCTTCCGTTCGCTTCCTCTCCCTCCCTCCCTCCACCCATCCACTCCCATCTCCCATCCCTCTCCATCCTCCCATCCTCCCATCCTTCCCCCCCTCCTCCTCTCTCCGTTCGCCTCCCTCTCTCCCTCATCCTTTCTCCTCCTCCCATCCCTCCATCCCTCCTTCCCTCCATCCCTCCTCCTATCCCTCTCCCATCCTCCTCCCCATCCCTCTCCATCGCCTCCCATCCTCCCATCCCCCCCATCCCCATCCCTCCTCCCACCTCATCCCCATCCTCCCATCCCTCTCCTCCCTCCATCCCTCCTCCACCCCATCCTCCATCCCACCCCCTCCTCCTCTCCGTTCGCCCCTCTCTCCTCCCATCCCCCATCCACCCCTCCTCCATCCCTCCTCATCCTCCTCCCATCCCTCCCCATCCTTCCACCCCCACCTCCTCATTCGCCTCCCTTCTCCCTCATCCTTTCTCCCACGAGGCTGCACTTGCAATTGATGGCGGCAGTTTGGGAAGTCGGCGTTGCAACACACAGGATGGGAGGACCGCCAGGAGTAGATGGTTATGTTGGGTTGTCATTAGTCATTATAAATGCTCCAAACTACGCACGGAGAGTAAATAATCGCCTCTGCAGTTTGCCGGTGGCGGTGTGGAAGGGAGGGGGGGCGGGGTATGGAAAGGGGAGGGGGCGGGGAGAGGGATGGTGAGGGGAGGGATGGTGAGAGGGAAGGCGAGGAGAGGTGGGGGGGGGGAGGGGAGGGACGGAGGTGGGAAGGCGAGGCGAGGTGGGGGGGGGGAGGGGAGGGACGGAGGTAAGGAAGAGGAGAGGAGGGACGGAGGTAGAAGAGGAAGGGGTGGTGGTAAGGAAGGGGGAGGGGGCGGTGAGAGGGAAGGGAAAGGGAGGGGAGGGGTGGTAGGGAAAGGAGAGGGGGCGGTGTAGGGAAGTGGATGGACGGTGTGGAGAGGGAAGAGGAGGGGCGTTGATAGGGAAAGGGAGGGGAGGGAAAGGGGAGGGGCGATGGTAGGGAAGAGGAGGCGAGGGACGGAGGTAGGGAAGGGGAGGGGCAGTGAGAGGGAAGGTGAGGGCGGAGGGGGGGGGGGTGAAGGGGAGGGGATAGGAGGGATGTGGATGAGAGAATGTAGGTAGGGGTTGGGGGGGGGGGCTTTGCATGAGCGGCGAAAGAGAGGGAGGGAGGAAGAGAGACGGGGGAAGACAGTGAAAGAGGGAGAGAGAGGGAGGAGGAAGAGAGGAAAGAGAGAGAAAAGAGGGGCAGAGAAAGGAGAGAGAGAGAGGGAGGGTGGAAGAAAAGGAAAGAGAACGAAAGAAAAGGAAGGAAGAGAAAGGAGAGAGAGAGGTAAAGAGAGGGGGGTATATAAAGGGAAAGAAAGAGAGCAACAGAAAGTGAGAGAGACGACGGAGGGGTGGGAGGGGGGGAGGGAGGGAAGGAGGTGAGGCAAATCTCGTCATTTGATCCATAGTACATTTCAGGAAGCAGGAACCCTAAGAGAGGATGAAGAACTCCTAAAAGACTCCTAAAAGACTCCTAAAAGACTCCTGAAAGACTCCTAAAAGACTCCTGAAAGACTCCTGAAAGACTCCCTAAAAGACTCTAAAAGACTCCTAAAAGACTCCTAAAAGACTCCCGAAAGACTCCTAAAAGACTCCTGAAAGACTCCTAAAGACTCTAAAAGACTCCTCTCCTGAAAGACTCCTTAAAGACTCCTGAAAGACTCCTAAAAGACTCCTAAAAGACTCCTAAAAGACTCCTGAAAGACTCCTAAAAGACTCCTAAAAGACTCCTAAAAGCTCCTAAAAGACTCCTAAAAGACCTAAAAGACTCTAAAAGACTCCTAAAAAGACTCCTGAAAGACTCCTAAAGACTCCTAAAAGACTCCTAAAGACTCCTAAAAGACTCCTAAAAGACTCCTGAAAAGACTCCTGACTAAAAGACTCCTGAAAGACTCTCCTAAAAGACTCCTAAAGAAGACTCCTAAAAGACTCCTAAGAAAGACTCCTAAAAGACTCCTAAAAGACTCCTANTCTTAAAAGACTCTAAAAGACTCCTGAAAGACTCCGAAAGATCCTGAAAGACTCCTAAAAAGACTCCTAAAGACTCCTAAAAGGACTCCTAAAAGGACTCCTGAAAGACTCCTAAAAGACTCCTAAAAGACTCCTGAAAAGACTCCTAAAAGACTCCTGAAAGACTCCTAAAAGACTCCTGAAAGACTCCTAAAAGACTCCTAAAAGACTCCTAAACCCTAAAAGAAAGACTCTCCTAAAAGACTCCTACAAAGACTCCTAAAACCTGAAAGACTCCTGAAAGACTCCTAAAAGACTCCTAAAAAGATCCTAAAAAGACTCACTAAAAGACTCCTGAAAGACTCCTAAAAGACTCCTAAAAGACTCCTAAAAGACTCCTAAAAGACTCCTAAAAGACTCCTGAAAGACTCCTAAAAGACTCCTGAAAGACTCTCTAAAAAGAACTCCTAAAAGACTCCTAAAGACTCCTAAAAGACTCCTAAAAGACTTCTCCTGAAAGACTCACTAAAAGACTCCTAAAGACTCCTAAAAAGACTCCTGAAAGACTCCTCACTAAAAAGACTCCTGAAAGACTCCTAAAAGACTCCTAAAAGACTCCTAAAAGACTCCTAAAAGACCCCGAAGACTCCTAAGACTCCTAAAAAGACTCCTAAAGACTCCCGAAAGACTCTAAAAGACTCTCTAAAAGACTCTAAAAGACTCCTGAAGACTCCTAAAAGACTCCTAAAAGACTCCTAAAAGAGCTCCTAAAAAGACTCCTAAAAGACTCCCAGAAAGAAAAGACTCCCGGGAAAGACTCCTGAAAGAGACTCTAAAGACTCCTAAAAAGACTCCCTAAAAAGACTCCTAAAAGACCCTAAAAAGACTCCTAAAAAGACTCCTAAAAGACTCCTGAAAGACTCCTAAAAGACTCCCGAAAGACTCCTGAAAGACTCCTAAAAGACTCCAGAAAGACTCCTAAAAGACTCCTAAAAGACTCCTAAAAGACTCCTGAAAAGACTCCTAAAAGAAAGACTCCTAAAAGACTCCTAAAAGACTCCTAAAAGACTCCCGAAAGACTCCCTAAAAGACTCCTAAAAGACTCCTAAAAGACTCCGAAAGACTCCTAAAAAGACTCCCTAAAGACTCCTAAAAGACTCCTGAAAGACTCCTAAAAGACTCCTAAGACTCCTAAAAGACTCCTCGAAAGACTCCTAAAAGACTCCTAAAAGACTCCTGAAAGACTCCTAAAAGACTCCTAAAAGACTCCTAAGACTCCTAAAAGACTCCTGACTCCTAAAAGACTCCTGAAAGACTCCTGAAAGACTCCTAAAGAACTCCTAAAAGACTCCTAAAAAGACTAAAAGACTGAAAGCAGACTCCTAAAAGACTCCTAAAAGACTCCTGAAAGACTCCTAAAAGACTCCTGAAAGACTCCTAAAAGACTCCCGAAAGACTCCTAAAAGACTCTAAAAGACTAAGACTCCTGAAAGACTCCTAAAAGACTCCCGAAAGACTCCTGAAAGACTCCTAAAAGACTCCCGAAAGACTCCTGAAAGACTCCTAAAAGACTCCCAAAAGACTCCTAAAAGACTCCTAAAAGACTTCCGAAAGACCTAAAAACTCCTAAAGACTCTCCTGAAAGACTCCTAAAAGACTCCTAAAAGACCCCGAAAGACCTAAAAGACTCCTAAAAGACTCCCGAAAGACTCCTAAAAGACTCCTGAAAAGACTCCTAAAGACTCCTAAAAGACTCCTAAAAGACTCCTAAAAGACTCCTAAAAGACTCCCGAAAGACTCCTAAAAGACTCCTAAAAGACTGCCCGAAAGACTCCTAAAAGACTCTAAAAGACTCCTAAAAGACTCCTAAAAAGACTCCTAAAAGAAAGACTCCTGAAAGACTCTAAAAGACTCCTAAAAGACTCCTAAAAGGACCTAAGACTCCTAAAAAGACTCCTAAAAGACTCCTGAAAGACTCCTAAAAGACTCCTAGACTCCTAAGACTCCTGAAAGATCCTGAAGACTGCCTAAAGGACCTAAAGACTCCTAAAAGACTCCTGAAAGACTCCTAAAAGACTCCTAAAAGACTCCTAAAAGACTCCTAAAAGACTCCTGAAAGACTCCTAAAAGACTCCTAAAAGACTCCTAAAAGGCTCCTAAAAAGACTCTCCTAAAAGGACTCCTAAAAGACTCCTAAAAGACTCCTAAAAGACTCCTGAAAGACTCCTGAATGACTCCTAAAAGACTCCTAAAAGACTCCTAAAAGACTCCTGAAAGACTCCTGGAAAGACTCCTAAAAGACTCCTAAAGACTCCTAAAAAGACTCCTGAAAGACTCCTAAAAAGACTCCTAGAAAAGACTCCTAAAAAGACTCCTGAAAGACCTCTAAAAGACTCCTGAAAGACTCCCCGAAAGACTCCTTAAAAGACTCCTGAAGACTCCTAAGAACTGAGCTCCTGAAAGACTCCTAAAAACTCTGAAAGACTCCTAAAAGACTCTGAAATGACTCCTAAAAGATTCTTGAAAGACTCTTGATAGAAATACCCTCCTGAAATCCTCCTAAAAGACTATTGGTAGATAAATCCTCCTAAAATCCTGCTGAAAGACAGGAAAAATCCTCCGGAAATCTTCCTGAAAAATCCTACTCAAAACATCATACTAAAAAAATCCTCCTGAAAAAAAAACTCCTTTAAAAATCCTACAAAAATTACTCCCGAAAAAAAAAAAAAATCCTGAAAAGAAAATCCTACTAAAAAATTCCTCCTGAAAAGAAAATCCTTCTAAAAAATTCCTCCTGAAAAGAAAATCCTACTGAAAAATCCTCCTGAAAAAAAAATCCTCCTAAAAAATCCTCCTGAAGAAAAATCCTTCTAAAAAATCCTTTTAAAAAATCCTCCTGAAAATCTCCCGAAGAAAAAAATCCTTCACAACCAACTGGAGCAGGCGACTGAAACAGGTCAAGGAAGCGCCGAGTTCCGCTGAAGGAGCGCTGAATCCTGGCGCTTGAAATCCGCGACAACAAATCCTTTAGGAAGATGTTGCCCTCCTCCTCTTTCTCTCCCTCCTCCTCCTTTTTCCTATTCCTCCCCTCCTCCTCCTTCTCCCATTCTCCTTCTCTCTTCTTTCTCTTCCTCCTCCTCCTCCTCCTCTCCCCTCCTCCTCCCTTTTCTCTCTCTTCTCTCCTCCTTCTTTCTCTTCTCCTCCTCCCCAATCCTCCTCCTCCTCTCCCTGTTCCTCCTCCTTCTCCCATTCTTCTTCCTCCTCTTCTTTCTCTTCCTCCTCCTTCCCCAACTCCTCCTCCTCCTCCCCCACCCTCCTTCCTCTCCTCTTCCTCTCCTTCCTCCTCCCCCACCCTTCTCCCTCCTTTTCCTCATCCTTCCCTCCTCCTCCTCCTCTTCCTCCTTTTCCCCCTTTTCATCTTCCTCCTCTTCTTTCTCTTCCTCCTCCTCCCCCACCTCTTCCTTCTCCTCTTCCTCTCCCTCCTCCTCCTCCTCCTTCTTTTCTTCCTCCTACGTCAACCACTCTATGGGAGGATCCGTTCGGGTGGAAAGGCGAAGAAGACGAAGAGAAAAATGAATAAGGGAAGAAGACAAAGAGAGAAATGAAGAAAGACGAACAAGACGAAGAGAGAAAGGAATAAGGACAAAGAAAATGGAGAGAGAAATGAAGAAAGACGAACCAAACGAAGAGAGAAATGGACAAAGACTGAGACGTTGAAGAGAGGAATGAATAAGGGAAGAAGACGAAGAGAGAAATGAATAAGGACGAAGAAGACAAAGAGAGAAATCAATAAAGAAAGAAAGAGGAAGAAAGGGATAGCGAAGGACAGAAACAGATAAACCTTTTTCATTCTTTTATATATTTTATTTTACTATTTTTATTCTTTATTTATTTTTATTTATTTCATTTTATATTTTTTCTTTATTTTATTTTTATTTATTTCGTTTTTATTTTTTATTTTTTTTTATCTTTATCTATCTATTTATTCTTTTTTATTTTTATCTTTTTTTCTTATAAAGCTTTAGGACATTTTCAGCGGAAAAAAGAAAGCGATGAGGATCTTCGAAATTCTATTTTTGAACCGGAAACCCGAAGGAATCTGTGTCGGATTTCGCAAGGTCTGACTCACAGCTTTTGCAACAGCTCTGCCATTGCAAAAAAAGCCACGCATCAGCTTTACGAAATACCCTGAAATGCTATGCTTAGACAAATGCTTCATTGTCCGAGACACTCTTTCATTTTTTTCATTTTTTTATCTATTTTTAGTTGACTTTTTACTTTTGTTTTTGTTGTTGTTGACTTTTTACTTTTTTTATTTTTAGTTGACTTTTTTTTTCTCTCTTTCTTTCTCTCTCTCTCTCTCTCTCTCTCTCTCTCTCTCTTCTCTCTGTTCCTCCTGGCATGTCTCTGTCTCTCTTCTCTTTCTTCTCTTCTCTCTTCTCTTTCTTTTTCTCTCTCTCCCTCTTCTCTTTTCTTTCGTCAATTTTGTCTAATCTTATCTAATCTATATCTTTTTTAAGTATAAGCTTTTAGGACATTTCAGCGGTTCGAAAAGCGATGAGGATCTTTGGATTCTATTTTTGAATGGAGGAATCTGTGTTCATTTCTCATTTTTTTCTGTGTCTTTGTTTCTATCTCTCTCTCTCTCTCTTTTCTCTTTCTTTTCTCTCTTTCTTTCTTTTCTTCTCTTCTCTCTTCTCTCTTTCTCTATTTTCTCTATTTCTCTATTCTTCTCTTCTCTCTCTCTCTCTCTCTCTCTCTCTCTCTCTCTCTCTCTCTCTCTCTCTCTCTCTCTCTCTCTCTCTCTCTCTCTTCTCTCTCTCTCTCTCTCTCTCTCTTTCTCTTCTCTCTCTCTCTCTCTCTCTCTCTCTTCTCTCTCTCT
>NW_020872488.1:32500-35000 GCF_003789085.1 Penaeus vannamei
GAGAGGGAGAGGGAGAGAAAGAGAGAGAGAGAGAGACAGAGAGAGGCAGAGGAAGGAAGAGAGAGAGAGAAAGATTGAGAGGAGGGTTGGAGGGAGAAACAGACAGAGAAGGAAAAAGAGCGAGGGAAAGAAAGAGAGAAAGAAACAGAGATAAGGGGAGAGAGGGAAACAGAGAGAGGGAGGGAGAGAGAATGATAAATAAAAATAAAGACGAGAGGAATAAGGAGACAAATGAAAATAAACAGACAAACAGATCACCAAGGAGATAGACAGATAGAAAAAAAGTCATCCTAACGATAATCATATTCATTATAGCAATAATAATGGTAATAACAACAGTAATAATACTAACGACAATAATAGTAAACATAACACCAATTAAACAATAGTAAACATAAAACTAATCAAATAATAACAACAACCACAACAATAAGATTATTAGGAATAAGAAAGCCAACAGCAATATACCAGATGTAACAGTCGAAGGACACTCAGGGAGGCAGATCAGATCACATAGTCAAGTAACTCGAGAGAGAGAGAGGGGAGGGAGGAAGAGAGAGAGAGTGAGTGAGAGAGAGAGAAAGAGAGAGAGAGAGGGAGGGAGAGAGAGAGAGAGTGAGGAGAGAGAGAGAGAGGGAGGAAGAGGAGCAGGGAAGGAGGAAAGGAGAGAGAGAGAGGGGGGGAGAGAAAGAGAGAGAAAGAGAGATATATCGATGGAGAGAGAGAAAAAAAAAGAAAGAAGGAGAGAGAGAGACAGAAAGACAGACAGACAGACATACGTGTAGATAAACAAACAAACAAAATAACAAACCCATCAAATCATCATCAAACATCAAATTTAAAACAAAACGACTACACAACCCACGATACCCCCCCACCCCCACCCCCACCCCACACCCCCACCCACACCCCACCCCACCCCACCCCAGCAAACAAACCCATCAAATCACCATCAAACCAAATTCAAAACAAAACAGACTACACAAACCACGATAACCCCCCCACCCCACACCACACACCCTACCCCCACCCACCCCACCCCACCCACCCCCCCAGCAAACAAACCCATCAAATCACCATCAAACCAAATTCAAAACAAAACAGACTACACAAACCACGATACCTCCCCCACCACCACCCTCACCACCCATCCCACCCCCCCACACCCCATCAAACAGCGAGAAGGCCCGGTACCCAATCCAGCGCTCTCGAATCCCGCACTATTACAATGCTCTTCTTAATATTTGCGAGCACAGAGATTAGTGCGTGTTGATTCGAACCGTGGAGGGTCGAGGTTAATCTGATTCTGATGATTGGTAAAGATTAGGCGATGGCGATATGGGGGATATCATGATGGTGCTGTTGCGCTTGGATAGCGGGGGGTGGGGGTGGTGGGTGGGTGGGGGGGTGGAGTTGGAGGGAGTGAAGCTTGTATGAGTTCCTTTACACTCTTTATTATTTTTTTTCTTATGTTCGTCTTCCTTGATTTAATTGTTTTTTTTCTTTGCTCTTTCTCTTTTTTCAATATTTTCTTCTACTTCCTCCTTTATTTAATATTTTTCCTCCACTTCCTTCTATCTATTTTTTTTTTACTTTCCATTTTTCGTCTCTCCCTCCTCCCAACTTCTACAACAATTCCTTCTCTTTATCTTTATCCCTCTTTCTCCGTTTCCTTTCTTCTTACCATCTCCTTCTATCCTCATTTTCCTCTCCCCTTCCTCCCTTTTCATTCCTTATATCTTCTCCCCTTCTTCTATTCCTCTCCCCCTCCGCCCTTCCTTCTTTCGTTTCTCTTCTTCCATTATTCTTACGTTCTTCTGCTCTCTCCATCTTTTCTGCCCGTCCTTGCACCTTGCTTCACCTTCCCTTCATCTTCTTACCTTCTTCCCCACCTCTCCTCCTCTCTTCTTCCTCTCCTTCCTTCCCAATTTTCTCTGGCTTCTCTCCCATCCCTATTTTCCTCTCCCTTTATTCTATCCTCTTCCCTTCCTTTATTTATCTCTTACTCTCTTTTTCCTCTCTTTCCTTCCCACCTCCTCTCCCTTTTTCTCTATCCTCTATCTTCCTCCATTCCTCCCCTCTTCTCCGCATCCTCCCCTCCTTCTATCCTTTTATTCTCTATTCTTCCTTTCCTCCGCTTCCTCTATCTTTTTATTCACTATTCTTCCTTTCCTCCCCTTCCTCTATCCTTTTATTCTCTCTTCCTCCTAATCCTTTTATATTCCTCCTATCCTCCCTTCCTCTATCCTTCTCTATTCCTCCCTCCCCTTCCTCTATCCTTTTATTCTCTTTTCCTCCTTTCCTCCCCTTGCTCTATCCCTCTATTCCTCTATCCTTTTATTCTCTATTCCTCCTTTCCTCCCCTTCCTCTATCCTTTTATTCTCTATTCCTCCTTTCCTCCCCTTCCTCTATCCTTTTATTCTCTCTTCCTCCTTTCCTCCCCTTCCTCTATCCTTTTATTCTCTCTTCCTCCTATTCCCTTCCTTTATTACCTCTATT
>NW_020872488.1:60000-62500 GCF_003789085.1 Penaeus vannamei
TGTGTGTGTATGTATGTATGTATGTATGTATGTATGTATGTATGTATGTGTGTGTGTGTGCGTGTGTATGTATGTATGTATGTATGTATGTATGTGTGTATGTATGTATGCATGCATGTGTATATATATAGAGAGAGAGAGAGAGAGAGAGAGAGAGAGAGAGAGAGAGAGAGAGAGAGAGAGAGAGAGAGAGAGAAAGAGAGAGAGAGAGAGAGAGAGAGAGAGATACATATATACATATGAATTGAAGCAGAGCTACAATATGAAAGGGAAATAAACGTTCATTCCCTTTCATATTGTGAAGCTTTATCATTGAGTACATGCTACAGTGTTTATTTTTGTACATATAAACTAAATACACGCACACACACACACACACACGCACACGCACACGCACACGCACACGCACACACACACACAACAACACACACACACACACACACACAACACACACACACACACACACACACACACACACACACATATATATAATATATATATATATATATATATATATATATATATATATATATATATATAATAATATAAACATATATAAAACTGTGTGTGTGCGGCACATACAGTTATTAATAATAAAGATTGGTAGCGCAAGAGTGAATAATTGCCCCCCCCCTCCCCAAGCCTGAAGAAAATAAAAACATTCATTGAACAATAAGAGCAATATGTCCAACAAAGGCTGGTAATATTCGATGTAATCGGAGTCCCGTTTGTTACACTGTTCCATCACAAACTTTATTTACGTTGCGCTATGTATTAAAAGTTCGCACCGGTGTATATTGTTTATAAGGTAATACGGGCTGAGCTGGTTGGCACCGTTTTATTTCTTTTTTTTTTTTTTTTTTTTAGTTCCATTTTTTTCATCTTTTCTCTCTGTCTCTGTCTGTCTGTATCTCCCTCCCTCCCTCTCTATCTATCTCTCTATCTATCTATCATTCTCTCTCTCTCACACACACTTTTTCTTTTGCTCTCTTAATCTCTCTCTCTCTCTCTCTTCCTCTTTCTCTCAGTCACCCACTTTTTCTCTTGTTCTCTCTCTCTCCTCTCTCTCTCTCTCTCTCTCTCTCTCTCTCTCTCTCTCTCTCTCTCTCTCTCTCTCTCTCTCCTCTCTCTCTCTCCTCTTCACTCTCTCTCTCTCTCTCTCTCTCTCTCTCTCTCTCTCTCTCTCTCTCTCTCTCTCTCTCTCTCTCTCTCTCTCTCTCTCTCTCTCTCTCTCTCTCTCTCTCTCTCTCTCTCTCTCTCCTCCTTCTCTCTCTCTCTCCTCTCTCTCTCTCTCTCTCTCTCTCTCTCTCTCTCTCTCTCTCTCTCTCTCTCTCTCTCTCTCTCTCTCTCTCTCTCTCTCTCTCTCTCTCTCTCTCTCTCTCCTCTCTCTCTCCTCTCTCTCTCTCTCTCTCTCTCTCTCTCTCTCTCTCTCTCTCTCTCTCTCTCTCTCTCTCTCTCTCTCTCTCTCTCTCTCTCTCTCTCTCTCTTTACTTTATTAAATTTCGGTTTATTTTGTTTTGGTTACCACCTTCGATTCCATTTATTTGCACTAATTTGGAATTTAGTGTTAAAATGGAATATCAGTTCAGTGGCATTCTATTCCCATTCCAGATAAATTCGTACACGATACCTATTATTTTTGGGTCATTTTCTTCCTGAATTTAATGCCGGTTGATCTTTATTGAATATGAAAGTGATTTCGATCCTGATGCGGAATCAAATTATTTCGAGGGATAACATCTCTTTATGTTTTGATATTTGAAAGTTTTTTTTTTCTCTGGGAGTTATGTATGATAGTTGTTATTTTTGTTATGAATATTGTAAATTATTATTCATTGTTATTGTTATGAAAATCATCATTTTCATCATCATCATCATCATCATATTATTATTATTATTATTATCAATATTACTATTATTATTATTATTAATTTATGCAAGTATATATCTATATCTACACACACAGACACAGACACACACACACACACACACACACACACACACACACACACCACACACACACACACACACACACACACACACACACACACACACACACACACACACACACATACACACAAAAAAAAAAAAACGCACACATTTATATATATGTATATAATAAATTAAATATATATATATATATATATATATATATATATATATATATATATATATATATAATGAGTGCTATTGTTTGATCCACTTTTTTCAACAGACAAGTTCCACAAACATTGTGATGAATTTTATTTTTGGGTTGACCATGAACCAAGAGCCAATTAATTAAGTCTCATGCCAATCAATCATTTCAATCAAATTCGACTTTCAAATCTACACGCAGGTACGAAAGAGAATGAGTAGGAAAGGCAACGAAGAATTTTTCTTACAACTTGACCGGAAACCACAAAATATGATAATTGGAATTTACAACAATAGAAAATGGGTGGTTGGTGATTTGAGTCGATTAGCCAATTAGAGAAAACGATTTTTTTTTGAGTCGTTT
>NW_020872488.1:67500-75000 GCF_003789085.1 Penaeus vannamei
AATAAGAGAGAGGCACAAGAAAGAGCCAAGAAAGCAGGGGACGAGAGAGCGACGAAGGGGAGAGAATCAGACCCTCTGCTTGTAGTGAACTCGATAAATCGCCTTGCTTCCCTGACACTGAAATCCCGAAGCAAGTCCAAAAGATCTTTATTATCCTTCCTGACTATTCTTGGATCAGAGGTATGATCGGAGCCGTCTAGGGGAGCGGGGAAGAGGAGAAGGAGAGGAGGAAGAAGGAAGGATGGAAGAGGGAAATGTTGAGAAAGGGGAAGAGGAGGAGGAGGAGAAAGAATGGAGGAAGGGGGAGGAAGAAGGAGTAAGGAAGAGGGAAATGTTGAGAAGGGGAAGAGGAGGAGAGGAGGAGGAGGAGAAGCAGGAAATGTTGAGAAAGGGGAAGAGAGGAGGAGAGGAGGAAGAAGGGAGCAAGGAAGAGGGAAATGTTGAGAAAGGGGAAGAGGAGGAGGAGAGGAGGAAGAAGGGAGCAAGGAAGAAGGAAATGTTGAGAAAGGGGAAGAGGAGGAGAGGAGGAAGAAGGAAGATTGGAAAGAAGAGGTGAAAGGAGGGAGGGAAAGATGAGAAGGACGGATGGAGAAGGAAAGGGGAAACATTGAGAAAGGAAGAGGAGGAGAGGAGGAAGAAGGAAGGTTGGGAAAGGGGAGGAGGAAGAAGGGAGCAAGGAAGAGGGAAATGTTGAGAAAGGGGAAGAGGAGGAGAGAGGAAAAAGGGAGCAAGGAAAGAATTAAATTGAGAAAAGGGTAAGAGGAGGAGAGGAGGAAGAAAGAAGCGTGGAAAGAGGAGAAGGATGGATGAAAGAGGAAGGGGGAAACATTGAGAAAGGGGAAGAGGAGGAGAGGAGAAAGAAGGAAATGTTGAGGAAGGGGAAGAGGAGGAGAGGAGAAAGAAGGAAATGTTGAGGAAGGGGAAGGGAGGTGAGGAGAAAGAAGGAAGCGTGGAAGGAGGAAATGTTGAGAAAGAGGGAAGAGGAGGAGAGGAGAAAGAAGGAAATGTTGAGGAAGGGGAAGAGGAGGAAAGAAAGAAGGAAGATGGAAAGGGGAGGAAGAAGGAAGGATGGAAGAGGGAAATGTTGAGAAAGGGGAAGAGGAGGAGGAGAGGAGGAAGAAGGGAGCAAGGAAGAAGGAAATGTTGAGAAAGGGGAAGAGGAGGAGAGGAGAAAGAAGGAAATGTTGAGGAAGGGGAAGAGGAGGAGAGGAGGAAGAAGGAAATGCTAAGGAAGGGGAAGAGGGAGAAGGAGAAAGAAGGAAATGTTGAGAAGGAGGAAGAGAGGAGAGGGAGAAAGAAGGAAATGTTGAGGAAGGGGAAGAGGAGGAGAGGAGAAAGAAGGAAATGTTGAGAAAGGGGAAGAGGAGGAGAGGAGAAAGAAGGAAATGTTGAGGAAAGGAAAGGGAAGGGGGAGGGAAAGAGGGAGGCAAGGGAAGAGGAAATATTGAGAAAGGGGAAGAGGAGGAGAGGAGAAAGAAGGAAGGATGGAAAGGGGAAGAGAACGGAGGAAGCATGGAAGAGGGAAGCATTGAGAAAGGGGAATAGGAGGAGAAGAGGAGGAAGAAGGATCAAGGAAGAGGAAATATTGAGAAAGGGGAGAGGAGGAGAGGAGAAAGAAGGGAATGTTGAAGGGAAGAGGAGGAGGAGGGAGAAAGAATGAAAATTTTGAGGAGAAGGGGAGGGAGGAGACAGAAGGGAGCAAGAAGAGGAAATATTGAGAAGGGGAAGAGGAGGAGAGGAGAAAGAAAGAAGGATGGAAAGGGAAGAGAAAGGAGGAAAGCATGGAAGAGGGAAATTGGGAAAGGGGAAGGGGAGGGGAGAGGAGAAAGAAGGAAATGGAAAGGGGAGGAGAAAGAGGAAGCAGGAAGAGGGAGCATTTGAGAAAGGTGAAGGGAAGGAGGAGAGGAGAAAGATGGAAGCTTGGAAGAGGGAAACATTGAGAAAGGGGAAGAGGAGGAAGGAGAAAGAAGTAAGATTGGAAAGGAGAGGAGAAAGGAGGAAGGAGGGAAAGAGGAGAAGGATGGATGGGAGGATGGAGGATGGAGGAGAAGAGGAAACATAGAGAAACGGGAAGAGGAGGAGAGGAGAAAGGAGGAATCATGGAAACGGGAGAAGGACAGATGAAAGAGGAAGACGGAAACATTGATAAAGACCATGTGGAGGGGACGGAGGGAAGAAGGAGAAAGAACGAAGGATGGAAATGAGAGAAATGAAGAGGAAAAATAATACATTGAGAAGATGGAAAAGGTAAAACAAGAGAAAGAGGAAGCGGAGAAGTAGGAGAAAGAAGGAAGTATGGAAAGGGGAGAAAAACGAATTGAGGAGGAAGAGGTAATCACTGAGAAAGGAAAGAGGTGAGGCAAGAGAAAGAGGTAAAGAAGAGAGAAGGGGGAAGGAAGAGGAAAAGGAAGAGGAAGAGGAATCATTAAGAAACGCGAATAAGAGGTAAAAGAAAGAAGGAGGGAGGAGCAAAGGTGAAGAAAGAGAGAGAGGGAAACATATGAATATGAAAAGGAGAGGCAAAGGAAATAGAGAAAGATAAAGAGGAGAGCAGAATGGTGGGAGGACAAGAGAGAACGGAGGAGAAAGAGGGAAGGAGGTGAGGGAGGAGGACCGATAAGATGGAGGAGGAATAGGAGGATAAAAGAAGTATGGTGGATGAAGAAGGAATAACGGGGAAAACGGAGAAAGAGGGAAAGAGAAAGGACGAAGGGAACAGAGGGAAACGTAGAGGGAGGACAAGAAAGGAGGAAGAAGAAGATGGGAAGGCATACGAGAAGAAATGAAGGGTGGAGAAAAAGAGAGGAGGATGAAGAGGGAATTAGAGAAGGACAGAGAATGGAGGGGAAGGGAAAGAAAATAAGGAAAGAGAGAAATATGAAGAAGAACAAAGAGAGACGATAAAGAAAGAGAAATAGAGAATCACAAAGGAAAGAATGGGGAGGAGAAGGGAAGGTGGGAAAAAGAGAGAGAAACAGAGAGGTGGATGAAGAGAAGGAGACACGGAGGAGGAGGAGAAGGAGACACAGAGGAGAGGGAGAAAGGAGGGGAAGGAGACACGGAGAGAGGAGAAGGAGACACAGAGGAGAGGAAGAAAGGAGGAGGGGAAAGAGAGGAGGAAGAGATAGAGGTAGGGGGAGGAGGGGTTAGGTAAATGGTTCCAGACAGCTATTATTTTGGACTTCCTGTTATAAGTTATCCTGCTCCTGATGGGTATGGGGAGGGGAGGTGGGGAGGGAGGGAGGAGGGGGGGGGAGAAGGGAGGGGAAGGAATCTCCTTTCCTCCTTCTCTTCTGTTTCCTCTCTTCGTCTGTTTTTCCTTCTCGTTCTTTCCGTTTCCCAATTTTCATTTCCTTAGCTTCGCTTCTATGGTTCTTTTATTGTTATTGTTATCACTTTTCGCTTTTATTTTCTCTCTCTTTCTCTCTCTCTCTCTCTCTCTCTCTCTCTATCTCTCTCTCTCTCTCCTCTCTCTCTCTCTCTCTCTCCTTCTTTTCTCTTTCTCTCCTCTCTCTCTCTCTCTCTCTCTCTCTCTCTCTCTCTCTCTCTCTCTCTCTCTCTCTCTCTCGCTCTCTCTCGCTCTCTCTCTCTCTCTTTTTCTCTCTCTCTCCTCCATTATCATTATCCCTATTATCATTATCATTATTGTGCAGGCCTGAGAACGATGATGATGGTCATGAAGATGATGATGATAATGATATTGATGATGATTCTTAATATCATTATTATTTTGTTGTTATATTGTTCCTATCATTATCATTCATATTACAATTACCATTATATTATTCATCATTTATCATATTCTTGGTTTCTCTCCCGTCTTCCTTCACCTTTGTTTTCTTTGATTTATCTTCGCATTACCTCTTTCCCCTTCTTTGTAACTACATCTTATTTTTCTTCTTTTCTTTCTCCCCTTTTCTCCAGTTATCTCTTGTTCCTTTCCTTCTTCTCCCCTCTTCGAATTCCCCCCTCTGTATTTTCCGTCTTTCTCTCTTCTGTTCTTTTTCGTTCTCTTCTCTCTCCGTTCTTATCTGTAATTCTCCTTTGTATTTTCTTTCTTTTTCTTATTCTCTTCTTTTCTTTTTTTTTTTTTTTTTTTTTTTTTTTTAGTTGCTCTTCCTCATTTACTTTTTTTTAATATCCTGTCACCCATTCTCCGTTATTCTTTCCTCCTCCTTTTCTCTCTTCCTATCTTTCTCACCCTCTCTTCACTATTCTCTCTCCTGTTTCTCTTCCTTTTTTCTCTCTTTCCTCTTCTCTCTTCCTGTTCCCTTTCAGCAATTTTCTCTTCTATGCTTCGTCTCCACCTTCGTTCTCAGTTGGTGCTTATCCAATGTTTTTTTAAGTGACGAAAGCGTGATAAGGGAAGGAGGGATAAAGATGGGGAGGAGACAAAAAAAAAAAAAAAAAAAAAAAAGAGAGAGAGAGAGAGAGAGAGAGAGATGGTGAAGGAAAGAAAGAGATATATAGACAAAGAGATGGATAACTAATTAGATAAATAAGTAGACATACGGGTTCGTAGATAGTTACACGAAATAGTGATAGTCAAATAAATTAATAGAGGAGGGAAGAGGAGAGAGAGAGAGAGAGAGGAGAGAGGAGGAGAGAAGAGAGAGAGAGAGAGAGAGAGAGAGAGAGAGAGAGAGAGAGAGAGAGAGAGAGAGAGAGAGAGAGAGAGGAGAGAGAGAGAGAGAGAGAGGGAGGAGAGAGGAGATAGAGATAGATAGATAGATAGATAGATAGATAGATAGATAGAGAGAGAGAGAGAGAGAGAGAGAAGAGTAGAGAGAGAGAGAGAGAGAGAGAGAGAGAGAAATAGGAAACAAACAATCCGCTTTTTTTTTTTTTTTTTTTTTTCTTTATTCCTTATTCCTTCCTTTCTTTCTTTTATTACAGATATAAGGGAAAGAGTTACATCTCCATTGCACATTGTAAAAAAAAAAAAAAAGAAAACTGGAAAACGAAAACTCAATAAATCCCAAATTAGTAATGATAATGACGAAATTACAAGTTGTTATAATAATGTTTTTAATGCAATAAGATACGATATTCAACCGTGATTGTCAAACCACTGATGATAATAGCTAATGACAATAGTTTTATATCAAAAGTGACAAAAAAAATGCATACCATGAATTAAAAAGTCCCAAAATAAATTAAAAAGACAACAAAGAAAAAAAATACCAAAGAGAAAGAGAAAAAGGGGGAATATTTAATATAATATTTGATGTAATATTTGACAATAGCTAATAGCAGTAGTTTTATATTAATAGCGATAACAATAATACATACCATGAATTAAAAGTCCCAAAATAAATAACGAAACAAAAAAGAAAAAATACCGAAAGAAAAGAGAGAGAAAAAATAATAATAACCAACAAAGAAAAAAATACCAATAGAGAAAGAGAGAAAAGGGGAAAAAAAACACAAAAAACGCCCCAAAATACGTTACTCCGCGCGCCCTGCAGGTGTCGTAAACAAGAACCGGCAGCGCTGCAGACAGGCCCCCCAACAGGAGGTCTTCGTACGTGAACACGAGAGCGCATCCGGCTGTTGGCAGGCTGTTGGCACGGAAAGCCGGTGACGTCACGGAGCCCGGAGACGAATGGGGTCATGTACATTTTTGGACCACTGGAATATATATAAAGGCAATACGTTTCTCCCAAAGCAAATAATGTGGTGGAAGCTTTTACCTCTTGTGCAAGGCTGGGAACGATTTTTACGTAAATGCATTTACTACGAGGTCGGTTTCTTTGTTTCTTTTTTTTTTGTTCTTTCTTCTGTTTACTTTTTTTTTCGTGTGTTCTCTTTTTCTCTTCTCTCTTTCTCTCTCTCTCTACTCTCTCCTCCTCCTCTCTGTTCTTTCTGTTTCTCTCTCTCACTTTCTCTCTCATTTGGTTACTCTTATTCTGTTTCTCTCTCTCTCTCTCTCTCTCTCTCTCTCTCTCTCTCTCTCTCTCTCTCTCTCTCTCTCTCTCTCTCTCTCTCTCTCTCTCTCTCTCTCTCGCTCTCTCTCTCTTGCTCTATTACTCTCTGTCTGTCTGTCTGTCTGTCTCTTTCATTAACAATAGTGGGTCGCCTCTCTCCTAAAAGATTTAGTGATAAAGCTAAAGTTAACTTTAGCATGACCCATGAAGCTGTAAAAATAGAAACAAAAAAATAGCCAATATTAAGCTGGCTTATCCCAATAAAAATCTATCAGCAATCGTACTGTAACCTCCACAGGTGTACTGCTGTTTTGAACTCACAGCAGCTGATTCCATATTTTTGAGTACTTTGGCAGAAATGTGCGTAGAGAGGTTTCAGTACTCGCGAGGGGAACGTGAAGTGCGTGACCTCGGCCGTGGCTATTCCTGGTGTTGTAGATTGAAGGGGCCTCGGGCTGAATTCGTAGTGTAGTTTGGGAAGGGTTGTTGTGCTGGTGGACCTTGTAATACACGCACAACGCCGCCACGTCCTTGCGGTGCTGGAGAGACTGGAGGTAGACTGGGGGTTCCTTTTCCCGCATCCTGAATTCCACAAGACGGAGGACTTGATTTTGTAATTTGTCGAGTAGGACCAGAAAGGATGGAGGGCAGGACGACCATACCAGAGGGGAATATTCCTAAGGAGCGAACTTGTGAATCGTAGAACATGCAACAACTCTCTGCTGTCTAGAAGATGGGAGATTCGACCTACGTATGCCAGTTTACGAGTTGCTCATTTGACCACATCCTTTACATGACTAATGAACAGTAGCTGATAACCAACCCGCACTTGAAGGCTGCTTATTTCTACCCGATCGAGTGTTTTCATCAACACTATGGATGGGGTTAGTGGATTCTGCCGACAGGATATCAAAATGACTTGTGTCTTATCTGGAGCAAGGGTAACCTGCCATCGTCGGAAGTGATGGGTGATAATATATCCTTAAAATGCACAACAGTGGAAATGCATTCATGCTTTTCATGTGTAAGGGATAACATGCAATCGTCAGCACATGCATGAGCTTCTGGAATCAGATATAGAACATTAATGAAAAACATTCCATGAGAGCTGACTAGTGACACTGCCTTGTGGTGCACTTGTACTGATTGGGTATTCACCTGAAGTGAAGCCATTTACCACGATTTGGAGAGTTCTTCCTCGTAGACAGTCTTCAGTCAGCTTCAGCAGGTCACTATCAATGCCAAAACGTTTTAGTTTGGAAATAATGCCTTTGTTCCATTCTCTGTCAAAGGCGTCAGCAATATCCAAGGCACTGACGTAAGTTTCTTTGCCAGCATCAAGGGATTTGTTCCAATTAGTGACTAGTTGTTATAGCAGGTCGGATGCTGATCTCTTTGATCTAAAACCAAACTGCTTGTTGCTAAGTAGGTCGTTGCAGTCAAAGGAACTTGTCACTCTCTTCATCAGATTTTTTTCGTAGATTTTGCCCGTGATCGAGAGTAGTGAAATTGGCCTCTAGTTTCCGGGGAGTGGTCGGCTCTTACTTTTATGCACTGCCACAACTTTATCCTG
>NW_020872488.1:82500-90000 GCF_003789085.1 Penaeus vannamei
TTTTTTTTTTTTTTTTTTTTTTTTTTTGCCGGGAGGTGCGAGCGAGAAGACGGTTTTCCGGTCTTCATATAAGTGGGTTGTTTTGGGGTAAGAATTATAACGTGGGGGGTTGGTCGTGTTATTTTCGTTATGTTAATGTTAATAGTACAGTTTTTTTATTTTATTTTTTTTTTATCTACAGGCTGTGATGATTTCGTAAGCTTTTGATAAATATAAAGGCATCATATGTGCCTGTATGTGAATGTACTGTTAATGGTACCAATTCGTACAAATAGCGGCGCGAATGTAAGCAGAAGTGAAAAGAAAACACTATAAACAAAGGAAAATAAATCGCACACACATAATATGCTCACATTAAAACTAAAAAAGTCAGACCCTCGTATTTATATATTTGTACATGGAAATTCAGTACACACACATCAGAGAAAAAAAAAAAACAGCTAAATATGTAAGTCGAAAGCTTTTTTTTTGCCTAAATTCCTAATCTTAGACTATTTTTTTGTGAAACCTTATGTGTAGCGGAGTGCATAAATTTCTTGGCTCGTACATCAAAATAACTTAATATTGGTGCACAATACTGAAAAAAATGAAAAAATTAACTTCCGTAAGAAAATGGTAAATAGAATAAGGAGAAAAGCACGAGAAAAGCTCACCATTCAGTGTTCCAAAAGCGTGGTTGCCTGTTTCAAACTCTGGTATCCGAAACATATGCCGATACCAGGGTAGCGAATCTTGGAAGTGGGAGACAGAGGTGGCCGCGTTTCCGTAGCTGAATTTCTGCCGTTGGTAAAGAAAACGGATATATATAATAAAATTGATCCGATGAATTTTAGATTACATTTATAGTGCTTAGGGTCACAGTTTGATGATTATACTTTTTCCTGCATTACTCTTGTTTTTACTTAACTGCAGGGAAGAAAATACAATAAATACACTACTAAGCCAATAAAATAATAACATTCAATAATATAAAATGCACCCACATCTCTTTATGGGAAATGTATTAGATGTACAACTCAAGAAAATGCGACATTGAACCTGTAAACATGATTTATCTAAAAAGTATACGACTATTCATAGTAAGTGTGTTGTAGGGCTGAGGGTTTAAAGTCACTCTATGGGACTGAAGCTCTGCCTTTGGTGATGCCCAGCTGGAAGACCTAGCTGAAGTGAGAACAGATGAAATTTCCGCCGTGATGATGATGCTCGGTCTGCCACACCATATCATTTCATACCAGGATGGTTTCAGCAATTATGTTCAATTTATTTGAACATGGGAAATTATCTCAACATTTCGTTTAATATTTTTTTGATTTGCATCAATCCATATGTGGTCACAAATTCTTTCCGTAGTGACGTCACCATTCGTCGGTCGTCTTTTGTTTCTGTTTAGCAGACGAATATCCGTATAAATCTAGATCTGGAAGAAGGCAGCGAGATATTTTATTCGATCAAGAATAAAATCTTTATGGATTTGTATTTTAAAATACACACACACACTCACTCACACACACACACACACACTAACACTAACACACTAAGACACATATGTACATGGCACCTGTTTCATTTCCTCTCAATTAGGATAATATCTCTCGATCTATTTTCTAAGCTAGTATCTTACTTGATGTTATTTCTGTCTTCCATGGTAGTGAGGCAATAAATTTAAGATAATAGTTAAGAAAACAAGAGGAAAGAGCAGAAGAAAACGAGGTCATCAGTTCTTCTTAATAAGAGAAAGTGAAAATGGATAATTCATAAAGAAAATTTGGATAGAGAATAATCCAATCAGAAAAAAAGATCCAATCTCAAAATTGATTCTACGAAGTCACAGTGAATGAGAAGAGGAAACAAAAATATAATCAAAGGAATACGACATACGATAAAAAAAGGTAAATACATGTTAAAGAAAGAACAGAAAGTGGAGGAACTTGAAGAGGAAGAAGAAAAGTTTGATAAATGTTAAGAAGAGGAAGGGAAATAAAGAAAAAAATATAAATGCTAAAGAAATAAAAAAAAGAGGGAAGGAAATAGGAGATTTTTTAAAAAGATAAAAACTAAAGAAAGAACGAAGAGGAAAAGAACTAGAACACAAAGATAAATGCTAATGGAAGGAACAAAATAGAAGAGAGAGAAAACAACCAATTTAGGTAAATGCAAAGGAAAGGATAAGGAAGGAAGGAACAATAAGAATTTTAAAAATGTAAAAACAGAAAAGGCTTAAAAAGAATGAAGACCAGAACCTAGATTATGAATAATAACAGAACAGAATAAGGAGAGAAAGAACCTACCGAGAATGAAGCAAGGACGTGGATAGATAGGATGGAGGAAGCAAACGCATCTCGGAGAAGGATCCCGCCCATTAGAGAAGGAATCGACGTCCATTAGGAGCCACGGACTTTGTGTTATAGATAAGAGGCAGGAGAATGGGAGAGGGAGGGAAGATGGCGGTAACACTAATATTATGGAAGGGAGTATGAAAATAAAAGGGTGGGAGGGAGATTGAGAGGGTGAGAGGGAGAGATAGGAGAGGGGAGAGGGAGGGTAGGAGAGAGGGAGAGGGAGGGAGAGGAGGGAGAGGGAGATGAAGTGGGAAGGGGGAGAGGGGGAAAGGGAGGAGAGGAAGGAGGGAGAGGGTGAGAGAGGAGGGAAGAGGGAGGGCGAGAGAGAAGAAGAGGAGAGGGAGGGGGTGAGAGGTGAGAGGAGGGAGGAGGAGAGAGACTCTGATAGACAGACAGAGAGAGGTGAACATTGACAGATATTCAGAGAAAAAGAGAGAAAGACACACACACAAAAAAATAAAGATACCAAAAAAGAAGAAACCACAATCTTACCTTAACAACATACTAAGAAAAGTCCGCCTCCTACAGTAGTCCCCTCTTCTAACGAGCGCAGAGCAAAACCGAGATGAAAGGCTCCCGAAGGACTTCCGAAGGACTTCCGAAGGACTTCCGAAGGACGCCTGAAGGACTCCTGAAAGCAAATTGAAGGAAGGCCCCACTGAAGTGATGACGCCTCGCCCAGGGAGTGCTGAATCCTGGTGCTTGAAGTTGGCGATAAACAAATCCTTTTGGAAGAAAATGTGGTTCCCAGAGCTTCCATGTCTCAGCTACTTTATGGGAAGACGCTACAGAAGGAGGGAGGGAGGAGGAAGGAGAGGAAGAAGAAAGAGGGAGGGAGGAAGGAAAGAAGAAGAAGAAGAGAGAGGGAGGGAGGAGAGGAGGAGGGAGGAGAGGAAGAAGGAGAAGGAGAGGAAGAGGAAGAAAGAAGAAGAGGGAGGAGAGGGAGGAAGGAGGAAGAAGAGAGGGAGACAGATAGACAGGTAGATGTGGGTAAGATGGATATATAAAAGTGAGAGAAATGTAGAAAGGAAAGGGAATGAGATGGAGAAAAAAGGAAGAAAATAGAATAAATAAACGAAGACTGAAAGACAGGTCAAAATACGAAAATACGAAACAAAATAAAAAGGATAATAAAGATTATAAACAAGAAACTAAAAATGGGAAAGAAAAAGAAAAGGGAAAAAACGAGAAAAAAAGAAGGAAAAGGAGTGAAGATACGACAGGAAATAAATCATATATAAGAAACATTAGACAGATAATAACAACAATAATCCAACTTAACAAAAGAAAAAAAACAAAACACACACACACAAAAGAATCAACAAACTCGAATAAAAGGAAGAAAGAAAGAGAAGGAGAGAAATACAGCTGAATCAGATCAGAGTAGAATGGAAGTTACAATCTCGCCCTGACAGTTATTGGCCAGATGAATGGAGGACAAGAACACCATCTGCTTTTTTTTATTTGTTTTACTTGTCAGCCTTCTGTACCGGATATTTCTTAAGGGAGAATAACCGTGGCTGCATTAAGGATGAAGGAGGAGGAAGGAGATGAAGAGGAGAAAAGTGGTGATAATGAGGAGGAGGAGGAGAAAGAAGAAAAAGAAGGAGATGAAGAGGAGGAGGAAGGAGATGAAGAGGAGGAGGAAAAAGATGATGATGAGGAGGAAGAAAATGGTGATAATGAGAAGGAGGAGGAGATAGAAGAAAAGAAGGAGACGGAGGAGGAAGAAGGAGATGAAGGAGGAGGAAGAAGGAGATGAAGAAAATGGATAATGAGAAGGAGGAGGAGAAAGAAGAAAAAAAAGAGGAGAAAGAGAGGAGAAGAAGTGATGATGAGGAGGATGAAGACAGAAGAAGAAGAGAAGAAGGAGGAGAAGAAGGTGAGAAAGATGAAGAGAATGGACTGATGATGAGGAGAGAAGAGTGACGAAGGATGAGGAGATGAAGAGAAAAGAAGAAGGTGATGATGAGGAGGAGAAGAGAATGAAGGTGATGATGATAATGATGATGTTAAGAAGAAGAGGTAGAAGAAGAACAAACAAGATGATGACAGTGAATATAAAGAGGTAAAAGAGAAGAAGAAAAAGAAGAAGGAGAAGGAGCAGACGAGGAAAAAGAAGAAGAGGAAGAGGAGAAGGAGAAGGAGGAAGATGAAAAAGAAGAAAAAATAACTAGGACAATCACAGCCTTCATTTTATTAGTAAGAAAAAATGATATAACAATCATTTTTCTTTTTTTTCTTTAATTATACACAATTATTTCTCTTTCTCCTTTGATTATATAACAATAAATTATACACAGATAAATTAAAAACAAGAAATCAAATGAGCTTCCTGTGTTGACGAAGGGGTTGTCTTAACAAATCTAAATACCTTTTCCTCAATAATAAAGAAAATATTAATAAATCAAATGAATAAAATGAATACAAAATGAATAAAAATATTCACTTACGTCAATACGCCGACAACAATACAAGAAGAAACGGAAAAGAAATAACAGTGTGCCAAAAAACAACAAAGAAAATACAACAAAAACTAAAAGCAAAGAAAAAGATCTCATACAACTTGGGAAAGAAATACAACAGCTATAGCAAAACCTTTGACGTAATTCACAATCTTGGAGAATATAATAAATTCCGGGACAAAAGAGGAAAGTAAAAAAAAAGAAGAAAAAAGCCCCGCCCAAAATATAATAATAATAATAATAATAATAATAATAATAATAATAATAATAATAATAATAATAATAATAATAATAATAATAATGATATAATAATATAATATATAATAATAATAATAATAATAATAATGATTAGAAGAAATCAAAACAGATAATAGATGATATAAGAAAATAAAAAAGGAAGAAATAAAGAATAAACACAAAATCACCCCCCCCAAAAAAAAAAAAAAAAAAAAAACATGAAACCCTGCAGAATAAACGGAAAAAGGAAAATAAATCCAAAGAACCAAAAAAAAATAAACCGAAAATAAAAGAAAACTCCCTCAAGCACCGAACAATCAAAAAAAAAAAAAAAAAAAAAAAAAAAAAAAAAAAAAAACAAGCAAAGAGCCCATGAAATGACTCACAATCCTGGGAAAGAGGAAAATGACCGCCATTTGTGGTGTAAGAACAAGCCAAAGAGCAATTGAGGGTCGACGTCTAAACAACACGGGAATGGTCGCACGATGTTTTATCTGGGCAACTTTTACCGTGGGCGTGGCCGAGGTACGTCGCTGGGGGAATGGGCGTGGCGAGATATGGTTTGGGGAGCATTTGCATGTGCAAGGCTGTTTTTTTCCCTCGATAAGAAGGAAGTGAAAAATGATTAGGGTTTGTGGGCGTCAATTTGATGGTTCGCTTTCGTGGTTGGAGGTGGTGTTTTGTTGTTGCTGTTGTTGTTGTTGTTGATAATCTTATTTTTTTTATTATTTCGATAATCCTTATGATTTATAATGTAGTATTTCAATTATCATGATTTTGATGATGCTAGTTATATTATCTCTCTCTCTCTCTCTCTCTCTCTCTCTCTCTCTCTCTCGTGTACGTGCATGTATACGGGCTTTTGTGCACACGTACAGAGACCCATGTATGCGAACCAAGCCCCTAAGACAGACCTCTCCCCAGCAATTAAGCCGAGGCCCCCCCCCCCCAACCTAAGACAGACCTCCTCCCCATTATTTAAGCCCGAGGTCCTCCCCCCCCCCCCCCCACCACCCGACCACGAGAAACGAAAACCGTGTTCCTTTCGGGACCCGACGCCGCGTGGACCGAGGAGAGAGAGAGAGAGGACCCGACTGCGGGGCGGACATGCTCTCGCTTAGCCGTAAAAGGGGAGAAAGCTATCTCCGCGGTAACTCGTGACGGAGTGCAAGAAGGGTTCGCCTGTCACAGGAAGTGTTCGACGTAAAGAAGCAACCATGCGCTTAATCCCCCGGAAGATAAGAGAGCCGAATGGGGGGGGGGGTGGGGGAGGGAGAGGCGGCAAGGAAGCCAAAGGAATGCGGAGGGGGGAGGGGGGGGCATAGCGGGAAAATTCCAGCCGGATCTGCATGCGGACGGGTTTCCGAATAATGATTAAACAATATCCGCGTTGTTATACATAGATAGATGTTGTGTGTGTATATTAATACTGAATAATATACATGCAAATACATGTCCACACATAGACGTGTACACATATTAGACACACACTCATGTAATAATATATGTAGCCATATCCTCCTATTGATCTATGTATATGTGTGTGGGCACACACCACACACACACACATACACACACACACACACACACACACACACACACACACACACACACACCACACACACACACATATATATATATATATATATATATATATTATATATATATATATATATATATATATATATATATATAATATTTTCCTGTCAAGACACACACACACACACACACACACACACACACACACACACACACACACACACACACACACACACACACACACACACACACACACAGTGCTGGCATCAGCATGCGGGAGTCACAGTTGACAAGAGTATGTATGCGTTTCTTTTATGATCTATAGCGATTGATTACCTGGTTGTTGTTTCTTTTAGCAATAGCAGTTACTACTATTGTCACTGTTATCATTATCACTAATGGCATTACCTTTATTGTGATACCAATAGTAACGATTATACAATTAATAATATAGATGGCGATTAAAGGGTAATGATATGAATGTATGTATGCAAATGCTATCATTTGTTCACCTTCTGTTTCACGTAACTTTAAGATAAATAAAACCTTCAACATTATAGTGCATGCTATTTTGATAACATATAACCTGAAACCAAACCTCTCCTCTGTCTTGAAACCACTTTCCGTAGCAGCATCCAATTCTTTTCAATGTTTCTCCGTTCCCTAGCGACCCATTCCCCCTTCCCTTCCCCCCTATTCATCTCTCCCCCTCCCGCTCCCCTTATTCATCTCCCCCCCCTCCCCCCGCACTTTCTCCCCTTCCCTCGAATTTCCCCTCAACCTAAAAATTCCTTTGTTTACTCAGTGATTCATTTATGTCTCCATTATCGCCGATTCGGTTGAGAAATTTCTATGGCTGTGAGGTGATTTTGTGTCGGTAGTGTGAAGGTATGTGTGTGAATGAGAGAGAGAAAGGA
>NW_020872488.1:95000-102500 GCF_003789085.1 Penaeus vannamei
ACACGGTGACATGTGGTATGCCACGTGACACGCCATTTAATAACTAATATACAGAAATATATTATTTTTTTCACACAGAAGTGCGACCCTGAGATCCAACTACAGTCTTCTTCAGCGTGCAACCTGCCACCTGGGACTGTGTAG
Organism: Penaeus vannamei; assembly: GCF_003789085.1. Classification (NCBI taxonomy): domain Eukaryota; kingdom Metazoa; phylum Arthropoda; class Malacostraca; order Decapoda; family Penaeidae; genus Penaeus; species Penaeus vannamei. The sequence continues at coordinate 95,145 of NW_020872488.1, forward strand.
TCAAATTTTAATGGAGCTTTTAAATCTGGTCTTATTAGCCAAGCTGATATAGAAATGTTCGAATAAAATAATGTACGATAAAAGAGTTATTATTGGGAGGTATTGCATATATAAAGTATTTTCAGAGTATTTGATCAAGTTGCCTCATTTTTACCCCAAAGTCCACTTTATTTCTCCAAGTAACAGAGAGATATCATCACAAGATTACCTAGGACTTGGGACAACAACATCCATCTTTTGAATCAAGTGACACACGCCATGTGAAACCTCGGTCTCAAATCACCGAACCACATCCCACTTCCCTCCTGCCACTTGCTACGTGCTTATTACCCACCTTGACCTGAAAGAGGCCTAAGACCTCCTCTTGCTCCCAAAACTGAGAGAGAAATTGATCTGAATGTGTGTCCTTTCTACGTGGTATGATTGGTATGATCTGAAGACCACAGGATTCAAACAGAGACGGATTAGAAGGCTAGAAATACCCTTTTTCGAGACTGTAAATCCCTGGGTAGACGTTCAATTGAGGAGTGATAACTTTACAGGCTGATCCTCGAATATTAGATTTCCGTAGTGTTACTTTTCGACTAATTCTTGTATAGAGACATATAGATAAATATACACATACGAACACACGGAAACATTCACTCACTGTAATGGAGAATCATGCAACGCTTCTTATACATCAATAAGAGACTCGAGAGAGGAACGATTGATAAAAAAAAATGAAAGTAAAAAGCAACAAATTTTTAGAATAAAATGCCCGTGCTCTTTGTTCCCCTGGTGGGTGTAATTACTTGGCATCTGTCGAGGTTTTCTCTTCTCCCCTTCCCTCCTCCTCCCTTCCCCTCTTCTTCTCTTCTTCTTCTCCCTTCTCCTACTCCTTCTTCCTCTCTCCTCCTCCTCTCCTCCTTCCTTCTCTTCTTCTTCCTCTCTCCTCCCCTCCTTCCTCCTCCTCTTCCTCCCTCCTTCTTCCTCCTCTCTCCTCCCTCTCCTACCTCTTCCCTCCTCCTCTTCCTTCCTCCTCCTCTTCCCCCTCCCCCACCTCCCCCTCCTCTTCCTCCCCTACCTCCCCCTCCCACCTCTCCCCCCTTCCTCCCCATCTCCCCCTCCACCTTCCCCTCCTTCCCCTCCTCCCTCCACCTCCAGCCTCCTCTTCCCCTCTTCCCCCCCTTCCTCCTCCGTCTAAGCGCCCCCACGATTTTCCAAGAAGCTCTCGACAATGGAACCCGCGATCAGAATTCAATATCGCGCATAACCAGCATTCAGCGCGTGGTTCTTCATCTCGGTCTTAATGGTGCGCCGATCAGGGCCCCTCGACTCAAAGGGTGACGTCGGGGTGGGGTGGTGGGGGTTGGGAGGGGTGGATGGGTGGGTTGGGAGGGTGGAGGGTGGGATGGGTGGGTGGTGGTGGGTGGGTGGGGGTGAAGGAAGGGGGTAAAAGTGCCAATTCTCTCTCTGTCTCTGTCTCTCTTTTCTTCTTCTTTCTTTCTGTCTCTGTCTGTCTGTCTGTCTCTCTTTCTCTCTCTCTCTCTCTCTCTCTCTCTCTCTCTCTCTCTCTCTCTCTCTCTCTCTCTCTCTCTCTCTCTGTCTCTCTCTCTCTCTTTTTCTTTCTCTCTCTTTCTTCTCTTCTCTCTTCTCTTCTCTTCTCTCTGTCTTCTCTTTCTCTTCTCTCATTCTTCGACTGTAGCTGATATTACAACGATTATTAATATTGATTTATATACCAGTCCTTTCAGGAATACCGTGGATGAAAAAAATCATAAAAATAACTATAACCATGTAAAAAAAATCACCATATAAACAGTGAATGAAATAATACGAACTATTAACAATGGAACAACATTTACAACCTCACAGCACTAGATTTCAAAGTAATATTCACTGTCGCTCTGAATTTTAACACCTATCCCAGTTTACCAGTAGTTTTGTTTCGTATCTGAATGAAGTTGTAAGAACCGCACTTAACAAAGACAATGCAAGAATTAAAACTTTCGAGAAAAAGTTTAAGTAATTTCCTTTCCTATTATGAATGATTTCTCAAGGTGAATCATTCATTTCTCTGAAATTAAGTTAATTTCTCTCTAACTTGTTGGTTTATTTCTGATATGATTCAAGATAGGATAGGATATATATATATATATATATATATATACTATATATATATATATATATATATATATATATATATATATATATATATATATATATATATATATATATATATATATATATATATTATATATATATATATATATATATATATATATATATATATATATATATATATATATATATATATATATATATATATATATATATATATATATATATATATATATATATATATATATATATATATATATATATATATATATATATATATATATATATATATATATATATATATATATATATATATATATATATATATATATATATATATATATATATATATATATATATATATATTTATATACACATACCATATATATATATATATATATATATATATATATATATATATATATATATATATATATATATATATATATATATATATATATATATATATATATATGTATGTATGTATGTACACACACACACACACAAGTATGTGTATGGATCCGGGTGTGAATGTGCTTATTCATATAATTGTACACGTGTGAATATGTATGTACGAAACTGTACACGTAATACCTCAAATGAAACTTATCCTTTGATGCTCCATATCCCATGAAGATTATCCCTTTCCGCGTTCCTTTGAAAAGCAAATCTGAAAATCCGTTCCAATACTTTATCTCGTTTGAAGAGTAAAAAAAAAAAAAAAAAAAAAAAAAAAATATATATATATATATATATATATATATATATATATATATATATATATATATATATATATATATATATGTATATACAGAAAGCGGTCTCAACACTCAGCTGAAGGCAACCAACGCAGAATTATCAGGATTAATAGGGTTATCATCACTGTTTTTTTTTTTTTTCTTCTTTTTTTTTTTATCTCTTTTCTTTGCCTTTTCCGCGACATGAAAGGGAGAGAAACGGGGCTTCGAGATCCTCATGACTTGTTTTGAAAAGCCAAAGGGATTTTGTATCAATCAGGTCGTCTAATTAGTGATCATGGAGAGAAAGCTACCTGAGATTATGTCACTTGTAACACACGATCAAACGCACTATTGGCATTTTAAGTATATGTGTGTGTGTGTGTGTGTGTGTTGTGTGTGTGTGTGTGTGTGTGTGTGTGTGTGTGTGTGTGTGTGTGTGTGTGTGTGTGTGTGTGTGTGTGTGTGTGTGTGTGTGTGTGTGTGTGTGTGTGTGTGTGTGTTTCTGATTTATTTCTTGTTATTTTTGTTTTGTTTTATATTCATATAATTTAAGTACCTTTTCATGTACGATGCACGCGGTTCTGTGGGCGCCATCGCCAGCGCTGGCTCGGTGTTTGGGCGTAGTGGGCGTTTACTGGGGGCTCTTGGCGTCCTCGCGTGGGCGCTTGGTGGTGCGACGTGGGTTACGAAACAGGACAGAGACAGACCCCAGGACGCTCACGACCTATAACATACACACACACATATATATATATATATATATATATATATTATATATATATATATATATATATATATAATATATATATATATATATATATATATATATATATATATACATATATATACAACTACTACTACTACTGCTACTATTGCTGCTGCTGATATTGCAACTAATTATTATTACAGTAATGAAAACACATAAATGCAATTTCCATTACACTGTAAAGGCACATTACTCGACTAAATTTTATTACAAAATTGCTGTATTTATTTTTTCATCATTATTATTTCAAGGATTCTCTGGGGCAATTTGTTCAGCTTACTGTTTATTCTAACGATTTAGCAAGAGGGACATGACTACGCTGTTCTTTTGTTCTCTTAGCAGAACAAGTTTTCTGCATTTGCAACATGTGCTTAACTTTTGACGATTACACTATTTGTATTATTATTATTTCTATTATTATTATTATTATTGTTATTATTATTATTATTATTATTATTATTATTATTATTATTATTATTGTTATTATCATTATTATTATTATCACTTTTATTATCATGATCAGTAGTAGTAGCAGTATTGTTCTTGTTGTTGCTATTATGATTTATTTAGTTGTTGTTGTTCTTATTGCTACTAAAAATGTATAGAAGAATTTGAAGATGATGATTATTACTATTATTCTAATTATCATAATTATTGTTATGATTAGAAATATAAGGAAAATAATGGTAATCATTATTATTATTATTATTTACTTTTTTTTGAAATATGATAATGATAATAGTATTAATGACGATGATAGTAATAACTATAATAATAATAATCATTATTATTATCACCATTATTATTATAATTATTATTGTTTTCATTATCATTATTATTATTATTATTATTATTATTATTATCATCATCATCATATTCATTATTACTATCGTTATCATTATAATTGTTATTGTCATCATCATTATTATTATTATTATCATTATTATTATATTATATTATTATCATATTATTATTATTATTATTTAATTATTATTATTATATTATATATTATTATTATCATTATTATTATTATATTATGTCATTATTATTATTACATTATTATTGTTATTATCATTATTATTAATCAATATTATTGTTATTGTTATTATTATCCTTATTATTATTATTTTTTCATTAATCACATTATCATCGTTGTTGTTGTTCATATTATTTTATCATCAATATTATTGTCATTACCATCAGTAGTAGAGGTAGAAGCTTTAGTTCAAAATGTCTGAGAGGAAATTTCGTTAAGGCTCATTTAGACATTGCTTTTCCTCTGGCTTATCACACCTATTTACAATGAACGGCAGTAGGGAAGGTAAATAATGGGAATATAAAGAAAAATATTTATTTCATCTTTATTTTGCGATGACTTCGTTTAAGTAACTTTGGACTGCGTACTTGGTTTTTGAGTGTCTCTGTTATAGCAGTATTTAGGGAAATATTTGGATTGAAATTATAGCAGTGGAGTAAAGAAAAAAAAAGTGAATAGAAAAATATAAATACATGAATAAACACAAATAGTAAGTAGGTCAATAAATAATGAATAGATGGTAATGAACTAACAGATAGATTGCCAAGAAAATAAATTGTTATTTGAATAGATGAATAAATAAATGAATAAAGAAAGAAAGAACTAAAAAAGAAAATATAAAAATGAATCGAAAAATGAATAAACAAAAAATAGGAGAATAAATTAATGAATTGATAAAATATAAGATATGAATATTTAAAAAATAAATAAATGAACAATATGTTCCATACACATAAAGCCAACGGCCTTTAGAACTGTTCTTTATCATGTATTGATATTGATAAATACATTGTAAGCCTTTGAAATTATAAAAAAATAGGACGGGTCTCGCTAGGCTCAGTGTTATTGTTATATTAGTATTGTTATTGATATTGCAACAATTAATAATTTTAATACTAGAATTGATTACTTACATCGGTTATTATCTATGTATCATTTTATTACTATGATATTAAGTATCGTCTCAGTATTATTCATATTTCAATATCTATTTATTATATCCTCTCATCAAAAGGACTGAAAGTCTACGGGATAAAACCCAGATTTCAGTAAGTCCCTGGGTGATTTTTTTTTTTTTACCAGATACATTGACTTTAACGAAACAGGAACATAATTAGGGATTTATTTTACATATATATATATATTTATAATATATACATATATATAATATATATATATATATATATATATATATATATGTATATATATATATATATATATATATATATATATATATATATATATATATATATATATATATATATATATATATATATATATATATATATATATATATATATATATATATATATATTATATATATATATTATATATATATTATATATATATATATATATATATATATATACACATATATATATATATGTATTATATGTATGTATGTATATTACGTGAGAAATTAGGCGTCGTTTCTTACTTCCTCCTGAAGAGTTGACTACTTAACGTTATTTTTTTTCTTTTCTTCCTTTCTTTCTTTTCATTTTTCATACCTTCTCCTCCTCCACGACTCTCACCTACAGCAAAAAAACGATCTTAAAGTCTCTGTCTATCTCCTTGTTTATCTATCCATCTCTACTTAAGACATCATTTCTTCAATCTCTTTGTCCTGCACTTGGTATAGGAATTTCTGGAACTCCTTGTCACTTCAGTTCATTTCAGTGACAAATCTGTTCATCCTTTCTTGGGTACATTGTCTTGGAAGGCCTTTTTGTACAGCTAATCCAAGATGATCAGTTTTTCTTATAATTCCATGACGCCTGGACTCTGGAGCAAGGGGCATCTGCCATCAACATATCTATAAGCTTTATTCATAAGATATAATAAGATCCTTTGTCTATAAGCATGGTTAAGATCATATCTCCAGGATGTGTAGTAGCTATATCTTTTTATTTCAAATTTGGCTTCGATTTCTGGAATTAATTACTCGAAGGATTATCAAAGTAATCTTTTTTCACTGATTTAGAAATGGGATATTGTTCAGCAATTTGAAAAATTCCATTTATTACTAGAAAAAAAAAACACTAAAAACAACCCTAACCTAGCCAAGAATCCCTGAAAGAGCGATGAGCAGAGAAAGAGGCACGAGAGATGAAAGAGACCGATGAGGGAGAGAGACGAGGAGAGGAGAGAGAGAGCGAGAGCGAGAATGAGAGAATAGAGAGAGAGGAGAGAGAGAGAGAGAGAGGAGAGAGAGAGGGAGGGCACGGGGGTGGCGGAGAGGAAAAGAGGAAGAGAGAGAAGGGGAGAGAGAGAGAGAGCAGGGGGCGGGAGAAGAGAGAGAGAGAGAGAGGAAGAGATGAGAGAGAGAGAGAGAGAGAGAGAGAGAGAGAGAGAGAGAGACGACGAGAGCAGAGAGAGCAGAGAGTAGAAGAGAGAGAGTGAGAGAGAGATGAGAGAGATGAGAGACTGTTGAGAGAGAGAGAGAGAAGAGACCTGGGACCAGAGAGAGAGTAGCATGAGAGGACGGATCAGAGAGAGAGAGAGATTACGGACAGAGAGAGAGAGACCAGATAGATACGAGAGAGAAATTGCTATAAAGACATATTGAAAAAAAGGAATGAATGAGAATGAATATATTCACAAGTACAATGATATTATCCCAATATGTATACTGCTTTTTAGACAGACTTTAAAAAGGAAGGTAGATTTTGCTCCTTACGACAGTCAAACCATCTTTTCAATTATCTTTA
>NW_020872488.1:115966-120966 GCF_003789085.1 Penaeus vannamei
AGGTATAAGTTATAAATTTATAATATTATATATCATTATTATATTCTATATAATATTTATATAGATATATATCTATATATATATAATTAATTATATATATATATAATATATATATATATGATATTATGCAATATTATATTATATATGTATTAATATTATATATTAATATATACATATAAAATTTATATATAGTATATATATATATATATAATATATATATTATATATATATATGTATATATATATAATGTGTGTAATGTATAAATGTGTGTGTGTGTATATAATATATGTGTGTTGTGTGTGTTGTGTATCTATCTATCTATGTACGTATGTATCCATGCATGTGTGTATATATAAAATTCAATAATCTTATGAATATATATATTTATATACATATATATTTCTTTTTAAGCAATTTTTCCAAATATCATCACTGTGATATAGTCCGGTTTACTAGTCTGTTCTTGACAATATATCCTATACTCTATACTTTGTCATTATTGGAATTGTTTTAACACACACGCGAGTGAAATAAAGTGGACGAAAGACCGTAAATACACATCTAACAAGGTGGCTCCATAAGATTGTCTTTGTTCTTAGCCATTTGATTTTTATTGAAGTATGTAAAATTGTCTATGTGCATATTGATTAAATAAACGTTATCAGTATCTTTCTATCTGGTTATATGTCTATCTATCTATTTATCTATGTAGCTGTTTATGTGTATATACATCTACCTATTTACAAGTCTATCTACATAACTATCTATCTCTCTATTTATTTATCTCTCTTTTTATCTACCTATCTATCTATTTTTTTACAACTTTGTTTACATATGCATGTATTTCTACAATTTATTGCCTTGATAGTCTTCTTAAAATGAATTATAAATAAATAAAAATAATAATAATAACTATTTATAATAACATAAAAGAATAAATAAATAAATTAAATAATAATAATAACATCTATTGCCAGCGACCTCATCCCACTCGCTAATCTCACCCTGATCTATGATACACACGAAACCCTCTCATCAACAATTCACACACGTACGGTTTCCACTTTCTCTCTCTACTTTTTTTTCTCTGTCTCCCTTTCTGCTTCTGTTATTTACTACTCCGGCGGATTGGTATGGGCGGCCACCCCCTCGATGGCGGGCGAATTCGTCGTCAGGAAGAACTATGAGCTGTGGTTTCCGACTGAAGTTTCGCTCCTGACAATAGGGCAAAGCCGCGGGCACGGTCCATTAATTCTTCTTGGGGAGTTAGAAGTTTTAACCCGACTGTGATGTTTTTCGGGAAGGGTTTTTTTGGCTCTATTTTTCTTTTTCTTTTTTTCTTTCTATTCGACCTTTTTTTATTAGTTTTTATTCGTTTTCTTTCTTTTTTATTTGTATATTTTCTATCTTCTTTATTCGTTTTCTTTCTTTTTTATTTATGTATTTTTTAAATCTCATTTTATTCTTTTTTCGTATTTTATCTTTAATTATATTTTCCTTCTCTTCTTTTTTTTTTACTATTCTTCTCTTCTCTTTTCTTCTCCATCTCCTTATTTTCTTTTCTTTTCTTCTTCCCATTTTTAATCCTCCTCATCCTCTTTGTCAACCTCCTCTCATTTCTCCTCTTTCTCACATACCTAACCCTATTTCTTGATCTCATCTCTTTTTCCTCAATTTTTCTGCTGTTATTCATTTTTCTATTTTTAATTTTATTTGTTACTCTATTATTTGTTATTACATTGTTATTGTTATATACACCATTATTTTATTTATCTATTATTTGTTGTTATTCTATCTATTTTCGTTCTCTTCCATCTCAGCTTTCTTAAATCTTTTACACAACTGCTTCCGTTGCCATGGAGATCTCTGTTGTTATTTTTGACGCGAAATAGCTTTCATCTGCCCACCTTCCCTCCCCCGCATATTCCTTCCCTATTATCTCCCTCTCCCTCTCTTCGTCGTCGACGTCCGCCGCCTCCTCCTTCTTCTCCTCTTCTTCCTTTTCGCATCTCCTCTCCCTCTTCCTCCTCTTTCTTTCCCTTCCGCCTCTTCCTCCTCCTTCCACCTCTTCCTCTTACTTATTTCTCCTTCTCCTCCTTCTCGTCCACTACTACCTCCCCTCCTCCTTCTCCCTCCCTTTCTCCTCCTATCTCATCTCTTCTCCCTCCTCCTCCTCCTCAACCACCACTACCTCCTTCTTCTCCTCCTTCCCGCTCCTCCTCTTCCTCCTCTTCCACCACTATCTCCACTTCCTCCTACTTTTCCACCACCTCCTCATTCCCGCTCCTCCTCTTCCTCTTCCACTACCCACACCTCTTCCTCCTCTCCTCCTCCTCTCCTTCTTTCTCCTCATTCTCTCATCTCTCCTACTTTCCCACCACCACCTCACTTCTCTCCTCCTCCTCCTTCCCACCACCTCTTCCTCCTCTCCTCTCTCTCTTCATCACCTCCTCTCCTCACTTCCCTCTCTCCTCTCCTCCTTTTCCTCACCTCCTCCTCCTCCTCCTCCTCTTCACCCTGGGGCTCTCATTCCCCTGACGGGCTTCATTACAATTACAGAAGATAGAAGCTGGATAACGAACTTGTACAAAGTTATCAGATCTTTCCACTTCAGCCTCGGGGATTCTATTGTGTGGAAAGTATCGAGTGGTGTTTTTCTTCGGGACATGAGGGTGGAGGGGGACGTGGGAACGAGGGAGAGAAAGGGGGAAAAGGGAGGAAGGGGGAAGGGGAGAGAGAGAGGGGAAGGAGAGAAAGGGGGGAATGAAAGGGGAAGGAGAGAGAGAGAGGGAGAGAAGGGGAGAGGGAGGAGGGGGAAGGAGAGAGAGAGATGGAGAGAAGGGAAAGGGGGACGTGAGAACGAGGGAGAGAAAGGGGAAAAGGGAGGAAGGGGGAAGGAGAGAGAGAGGGGGAATGAAAGGGAGAGAGAGAGAGGGAGAGAAGGGAAACAGGGGGAAGGGGGAAGGAGAGAGAGAGAGAGAGGGAGAGAAGGGGAACAGGGGGAACGGGAACGAGGGAGAGAAGGGAAAAGGGAGGAAGGGGGAAAGAGAGAGAGAGAGAGAGGATGAAAGGGAGGGAAGAAGAGAGAGGGGGGGAATGAAGGGGGAAGGAGAGAGAGAGAGGAAGAGAAAGGGAACAGAGAGGAAGGGGGAAGGAGAGAGACAGAGGGAGAGAAGGGGAACAGGGAGGAAGAGAGAAGGAGAGAAAGAGGGGGAATGAAGGGAGGAGAGAGAGAGGGGGAATGAGGGGAAGGGAGGAAGGGGAAAGGAGAGAGAGAGGGGAGAAGGGGAACAAGGAGGAAGGGGAAGGAGAGAGAGAGGGAGAGAAAGGGAAAAGGGAGGAAGGGGAAGAGAGAGAGAGAGAGGGAGAGAAGGGGAACAGGGAGGAAGGGGGAAGGAGAGAGAAAGGGGGAATGAAAGGGAAAGAGGGAGGAAGGGAAGGAGAGAGAGAGAGGGAGAGAAGGGGAACAGGGAGGAAGGGGGAAGGAGAGAGAGGGGGGGAATGAAGGGGAAGAGGGAGGGGAGGGGGAAGGAGAGAGAGAGAGAGGGAGAGAGGGGAACAGGAAGGAGGGGGAAGGAGAGAGAGAGGAGGAGAAGAAGGGGAGGGAGGAAGGGAGAGAGAAGGGGAAGGAGGAGATAGACAGAGATAGGGAAGGAGGGAAGGATAGAGGAAAGGATGAAGAAAGGGGAAAGACGAAGGGAGGAGGAGGACAGATAAAGAGAGGGGGAGGAAAGAGGGGAAAAGGAGAAAGGAAAAGAGAGAGAAGAAAGGAACGATTGAGGAAGGGAGGTAGAAAGGGGTGAAAGGATGGAGAGAGAAGAGGAATATAAATATATATATATATATATATATATATATAATATATATATATATATATATATATATATATATATATATAGATATAGATATAGATAGATAGATAGATAGATATAGATATATAGATAGATAGATAGATAGATAGATAGATAGATAGATAGATAGATATAGATAGATATATAGATAGAAGAGATAGAAAGGAAAAGAGGAGAGAGAGAGATAATAATATGCGAATAAAAGAGAAAGAGAAGAAATGAAGTAAGGAGAAAGGTTGCCTTTGAGGAAATAGTAATTGTAAAAGATTAAGAAACAGATGAAAGATGTTCTCATTTCCCTCTAATTGTGTTTAGATTTTATTAACTCTTCCTAGAATTGAAAGGTCTAAAATAATTACATGCAAGGGGTGTTGCCACATGTGCTGGATCTAGCAGGATATTTTTGTAATATTTACTGTGTACTTAACGTTTTTTAAGTCTTTTTTGGCGAGAAAATTGGGTGATTTTACACTTACATCTAGCAGTTTTTATTTATTTATTTATCTATTTTCTAAGTCTGTTTTAGCGGTTTGGTGGAAACATATATGGCAACACTGCATACACGTGCAAGATGCATCTATTTTTCGTCATTATGAAGGGATGGGGGGGGGGTGGGGGGGGGGGGGGAAGGTGCATTGCCTTCACTCTTCAATGTTTCGCCAAGATTACACTGCCACTGTGCTTATACCAGGAATTCATTTTACATCAAAAGCAAGCTCGTTAAGTTTTTGGCTCCAGAAAGCAAGTAGTATAGATGAATCAAAAAGCAAACATACGAAATGGATAAAAAAAAAAAAAAAAAAAAAAAAAAAAAAAAAAAAAAAAAACGGTAATTTTTTTTTTCATTAAAGTAAAATGGTAAATTAATTTATTTAGATTACCCAAAACAAGAAAAAAATGCAATACAATACAATGGCACAATCTATCAGAGTTTCATATTAGAAATGTACATAACTGATGATTTTCATTTTACATTTGATTCGACCAGACAAAACACAGAGCGAATACGGGATTCTTTTAATTAAAATTCGTTGCGTAATATGTATCGTGATTTGCATAAAATTTGCATGTCTGAAAATAAATTTAAAACTGATAACTGTATCATGAAAATGTAACTTCAAAACAGCAATTATTGAAAACAGTACTCAG
>NW_020872488.1:125966-128466 GCF_003789085.1 Penaeus vannamei
ATTCTATATTTTGATATAGATGAGGTAACAATTAAACTAAATAGGTAGCAATTGCAATATTAGTTTATACAAACCCCCACTGTATAAACATATAACAAATAGTCTGGTCTTAGATTTAGTGGTATGCTTATCATTTGCTTCTTCTTATCATGCTTCTTCTTAACATTTCCACAGTATAAAGTGTGCTCTCTGTGTTATCCCACTACATGCAAAAGAACACAGGGAGCAAGAATTTGATGAGGACGCAAAAAATATCAGGAGCATTATTACCATTATTATCATTACGAGCTTAAACTTAATGAACCAAACATTAACCCAATCCTTTCTAAGAAAATATATGAAACAGACAGTAAACAAAAGGAAAACAGACATGAATCGGGACTTCTGGACTCCTAATTGTTACGACGAATGATAGAAACAATAAATAACGGAGAATTGTCGAGCGACCGACCTGGAAAATAGGAAAGTGGGGTAGGTGGAAAATATTTAAGTCCGGGACCCTAGTTGTTTCGTATGGCGTTTGTCCGCGGAATCATCAAGCATTTTTTCCTTCGGTCTCTTTCTGTTTTATATTCTTATTATTTCCATTTCTAATATATGAATTGTATGGAATCTACCTATTTATATTGTTATTATTTCCTTTCCTGATCATATATGAATTGTATGAAATCTACCTATATAACAAATGCTTTTTACGCAGTTGAAGAATAGAGAAACAATTAATAAAGTGATACATAATAATGAAGTAAAGTATTACGGCTAGTTATATATATTTTTCTTTTCTTTTCTTTTCTTTTTCTTTTTTCTTAATTCTAGCTTTCTATATGCATCGTGATTGTCGATATTTTTGAGTGACAGGACAAAATAAAAAAAACACTGTACTTCGTTATAATCAGTTTTTTCTTCCTTTTTCCGCCTATTAGGATGCACGTGCACTTTGCAACTGCAGAAAAAAATGTAAAATTCTAAATGAAAAAGCAGTTTAATCCTACAGTTACTTACGTCATCACCCCCATTTTTTCTTTCTCTGTTCATGCATACATGGATGTACTCTCTCTCTCTCTCTCTCTCTCTTTCTTTCTTTCTTTCTCTCTCTCTCTCTCTCTCTCTCTCTCTCTCTCTCTCTCTCTCTCTCTCTCTCTCTCTCTCTCTCTCTCTTCTTTCTTTCTTTCTTTTCTTTCTTCTCTTTCTTCTTCTCTCTCTCTCTCTCTCTCTCTCTCTCTCTCTCTCTCTCTCTGTCTCTCTCTCTCTCTCTCACTCTCCTCCCTCCTCCCTCTCTTTCTCTCTTCTTATCTATAAATGTATATATGGAATTTACATATACCCGTCTGATTATCCCTCACATATGCGCGTTCGTGTGTCTGTGATTTTGCAGACAGAAGAAAATAGCAAAGATTCTTATTCGCAAAAATCCTTGCAGCTAACTAGGACGAGACGCCGCAGTAACTCACCGCCGTACTGCACACGAGCTATTACCCGAAGTCGAGTCAGAGAAGGAGGAAAAGTCCAGCCATAAGAAACTCCTGTGATGGGAAGGGAGGGATGGGAGGAGGAGAGGGGAAAGGGGAAGAGGGAGGGGAGGAGAGGGGAATGGGAGGGGGAAGGAAGATGGATGGGAGATGGAAGGGGGATGGGAGGGAGAGGGAAAGGGAGGAGAGGGAAAGACGATGGAAAGGGGGAAGAGGGAAGATGGAGGAAAGGGGGGGAGGGAAGATGGAAGGGAAGGGGGAGAGAGAGGAAGAGGGAGGGGGGAGGAGAGAGAGAGGAAAGGGAGGGGGAGGAGAGGGGAAGGGAAGATGGAAGGGAAAGGGAGGGGGAGGGGAAGGAAGATGGAAAGGGAGGGGGAGGAGAGGGGAAGGAAGATGGAAGGGAAAGGGAGGGGAGGAGAGGGAAGGAAGATGGAGAAGGAGGGGGAGAGGGGACAGAGAGAGACGCATTAGAGGAGAGCAAAAGGGAGGGAAGCAGTGAAGGGTAGGGAACGGATGGACGCAGTAAGGGGAGAGGGACAAGAATGAGAGGAAAGGGAGGGAGAGAAAGGAAGATGGAAGAGAGAAGAGGAAGAGAAGCAAAGGAGAAGGAAGTGAGAAAGGTCGAGAAGAGGAAGGGAAGGGAGAGGAAGGAACGAAAGAAAGGGAGGTAGAGGAGGGTAAGAAGGAGAGGGAAGTAAGGTACTGGATATAAAAAAGGGAAGGAAATACGCCCCGGAGGCAAGGAAGCGAGTGTGAGAGAAGGAGAAATAATTCCAGGAATAGGAGAGATAACGGGATAAAAGCGAGTCAAAAAAGAGGGAAGGAGAAGAGAGAGAGACGGCAGAAGAAGAGAGATAATGAGATAAAAGCGAGCCAGAAAAGAGGGAAGGAGAAGAGAGAAAGACGGCAGAAGAAGAGAGATAATGAGATAAAAGCGAGTCAGAAAAGAGGGAAGGAGAAGAGAGAGAGACGGCAGAAGAAGAGAGATATGAGATTAAAAACGATTCAGAAAGAGGGAAGGAGAAAGAGAG
>NW_020872488.1:178466-190966 GCF_003789085.1 Penaeus vannamei
CGACGCGCTGTCGACCTGACGCGGCCGAGGTCCGCTACCCTAGCTGAATCAAGCAACCTCCAAGATGCGTCGGAACGAGCAGTTAGCCACGAGCAAGATAAATGAAGAAGCCAACCCCGTAGCGTTACCAAGACCCCACGCTCTGCGGCGTCCGAGCCCCCGTGTGACCCCCGCGCCGAGACAACAAACAACCTCTCCAGCCGAAGCCAAGGTACGTGTGTGTCTGAATTTGTGGTGCTACTCATTCCCTCCCTCTTTTCCCCACCCACCCTAATACCCGGTACAGTGTAACTTTACCATTGTCGTTTAAAATCGGTATACGCATTTGTTATTTCCGTGGTGATAGGCAGATTCTTAAAGTGGCTTTTCTCGGTTCATCTACCTAGTGCGCCGTATTACGTGGATAATTTAGTACGAATCACCTTATATGCTTTCTACAACGCGAACCGGTAAATCCTTTAAAGATAAAGTGCTGGACCCACTCGCAGTGTTAATAAGACATAGCGAAACGAACGACGACAGCGCACAACCACCCACCCCATCCACCTCTCATCATACTTCTCCACCTGTAGAAAAAACCCTCTATTGCTAACACTCTCCCTATTAACCCCATTTCTGACTCTTCTGATTTGACCCCTCCCTTGGCCAACCCTTCACCATCCTCCAATCCTCCTCCATCCTCTCACGCAAACCTCACCATGGCGCAGTGCCGACCTCACCAGACCTTCAATGTGTTGAAATTTGATGGAACCACTATGCCCCCTGAACATTTCTTAAGGGACGTTGAAATATCGGTACGACAACGTCGAGTTCCCGACACCGACCCGAAATTTAATGAACATTGCGGTTTAAGTGCTGAGTGTCGACTAGACCTTAGTATTCCTGACGTACGTGATGCTCTGGACGCGTTTAAGACTGCACCCCTGGCCTTATGTAGTTGGGAAAGATTTAAATCGGTCTTCCAAGCATCCTTCCGGTAGCAGGTCATTTGCAATTTGCAGCTCTTACTGCAATGAAGCCAGCGTCGTTGTCCGAACAGGATTAACGGTCGTACTGTCATAAGCTCCAAATTGCGATTTGGAAATGGGTACAGTCCATACCGTCTGACGAGCCCTGCCCAATTAAAACAGAATTTAATGGTGAAAACTACAGTTCGTGGATGACTTACTTCACTAAAGGAATTCTAGCCTCGTTTCTACCACTGGCGGTTAGGGAAAATGTCTGAAGATCCTATGAATTAGTCTCTATTCTTTCCCTTCCCGGCGAATTCGCTAAATCAGTAAAAGAAAAGGCACCTACGGCAACCATACATGCAGGCGTCTTGACACCGAACAAACACGACACACAACCAAACACCCAACCCAACAATCATCAGCACGCCACAACACACTATAACACACCAAATCCCATCATCAACCGTCACCATACCTTACCCAGACAGCACACGGCACCTCGCCCATCTCAATAACGAGATGGTTACCAAGCCCCGAGCAATGTTTTAATTGTACAAGGTACGAGCATATCGCGTCTGCCTGTCTGTTCCCCCCATCGTGCCCGCATCACCATACCATAGAAAGACATAACTGGGCGAATTGCAGAACTTTCCCAGAACAGGTTAAAATAACCCTCGACTTGCTAAAACAACGCAAATATAAACGACAATCTTTTTGGCGTCGGAGAGACAGACATAGACCTAAGCGACTTGCAGAACGACTTCTGCGATCCCCTCAGCTGGCACCAGACGTAATAGACCCCAGACACCATATATCAACATCATGCATTCCCAACGACGAAAGCCAGCCTCCTCTACATTGAATAATCGTCATGCATACTTTTTCTTGGATAACGGTTCTTTATGTAGCGTAGTTTCCCTTGATACCTTAAAGTAATTTATTTTTTCGTTGGATTTGCAGCCCTTATACGACCATTTCAGGCAAAAAGATGAGCTCTCTAGGAAGGAAGGTTTTAAACACTGAAATCGGAGGTATTATCTTTCCCCATTGATTTGTCGTTGTAAACAAAAATTTCACTCCAGGTAATCTATTACTCGGCCATGATTTCCCTGCACAACGAAAGTCATTCCATCATCTTCAATGGTGTTAAGTACCACCTGAGAGAGCCCTCATGCCTATGGACACATCCGATCCCTTTCACCCGTCGATGTTGGTATATGAAAAACGTAAAGAAAACGGACTACCTGCACGCACGATACCAACCCACCAGAGCGCTCCCCTATCCTCCCCTTCCCACCATCCCCTAACCCCTTCTCCAGCCGTTTTAGTGGACGACGTCGCCAAATACGTCGTCTCACTCCAGGAAGTACAAAAACAAACAAACAAGCAAACAAAAAAAAATCTCTAGTATTGGAAAAAATGGATGAACCCAAGGTGGCAACACTCTCACTGGCCGCGAAGTGGCGACATTTTGCCCTGTATTTTCCTGTGAGACCATTGGGGAGACTATTGAGAATTGGCGTCATCTCCCTTGCATCCCCCTCTTTGATAACCCACGGACTTCGGCCGCCCATGCTTCGCCGAAACCCGAGGAGCAAACTGCCTATCTCCGCCAGTGAGGAGGATGCTCGCACACGGCGTGTTGCCACAGCAGAACCTTTTATTTAATTTTAGATAAACATATTTTGTATGATTTTCTTGGGACCTCTCTCACCTCGTACATCAAAACCTCAGATGGGTTTTAACCCTCTTCAGTTTTTAACATTTAAGCATAATTATTTTATTGAAACATTAATTTTCTCTTTTTAGTCGTATTTTATTTCTCACATCTCTATAATGATTTACTATTAATTACTTTTATTTACTACTTTTATTCATCAGATTTTACATATTCCCATAACTGTTACGATGGTTCTTTTAACGTAAAGTTTTTATTTCAATTTCATAAGTTAACGCTATTTTTATCAAGTTTTATTATTGAAGTATTTCCTTTTTATAGTTTTATGGTTTTCAACATGAATTTTATTAATTTAATAATAGAGAGAAACTCTGATTTTCGCTTACTCCCGCGTAAGAACTGACGTGGGAGGTCAAAAGACTGGCTCAAGGGAATTCGAGGATTGGTCGTGACCCTGACTGCTTGTGAGGGAGTCCCGGAACGGGCCTTCCCCTTTTTGCTAAGGTAAGTGGTTGTGGAGGTATTTGAATTGGGGAGGTGAGAGACATTTGCCTAGTCATTTATTCGGGAAAGTGGCCAGTGATCCGGTGCCAGTCTATTTATGATTTTATTTCTTTTTTGTTTTATCAGTGCTTTTAATGATTTTATCGTTTTGATTTTATTGTTCAGTGTTTTAGCGTTTTATTGTTCAGTATGTCATCGTTTTTTAGTTCAGTTTTATCATTTTATTGTTCAGTGTTTTATCGTTTTATTGTTCAGTGTTTTATCGTTTTATTGTTTTATCGGTTTTCATTTTAATAAATGATTTTACATATGATCTTGAGTTTTCCCCTAAGCTTGTGAAGGGAAGGAATATCAGTAGAAATCATAACTATAAATGATAGTTAATTACTTTACTAATTGCGTTGGAGATTTCTCCCCGCACACGCCTCTCCTCGGCGGAGTTCACACATACCAACCTTTATATTCTCGCCACAACCATATACACCACACACCCGCACCACACAAATCCACACAATCTATCGCTCCTTTCCTGCATCGTCTTCTACACTATCCCCCTTCCCACAAACAACATCCGTTCCCTTATGGTAATTAAATGGGTGGTGGCAGTGACGCTACTTTTATACACTCTAAGGCGAGATATAATTGTATTCGCAGTTCACTACATGCTCGCGGCCCCTCCCTCCTTACTCCCACCGCCCTCCCACCCCGACAAACGCCAATGGCATGGCTTCATTTTCGCGTAAAGCTACAGATCGCTCCTACGAAAACAGAAGAGCTGACTGCAATATTACCTTTGCAAAACCCTCATCACCCGTTCGTAATGACGACATTGACGACCATCGCGCTCATTCATGGACTTGTAATGATGTTTTGCCCTAACTTACCTTGACCGCAACGACGACGATCACCCCTTTCAGTGACCTCTTGTGTAACGTGTCCACATCAACTGCAGATGGCACGGCACTGGTTTTAACAGATTATGTACGAGTAAAATGCTGCGCAGCTTTGCCTTCACTTTATAAAATAGTAAATGGTGAATGTCAGGTACACCTCATGAATTTGACCCCAGTCGCCCTCGAAATTAAAAGTGTACCTGTACTTAACTTTGAATTCACCGATCTCCTGTCTGCGCAGCATTACATAACCCTCCCCATGTTAACAATGAAGTCCTTTAAGATATTTTGTCACAAAAATTAGCCTTTCAGGACGGCTATAATATCTTGGAAAAGATTTTTCACGATTACCCGACAGTACTGCCGTCAAAATACCATCTCATAGGAAGTACTGACCTGCTTCAACACTCCATTTCCCTCGAGCCTGATGCGAAACCAGTTTACATTCTATCATATAAAATTCCGCATTCAAAGCGGAAAGCTCTCGAAAATGAAGTGGAGGGATTGCTGGACATGAACTTGATTAAGAGAAGTAATACGCCCTGGGCCAGTCCTATGATCCTCGTCCCTAAAATGGATGGATCATTTAGACCCATGGTAGATTACCGTACGCTTAATGTAGTGACCATTTCAGAACCGTTCTCTATTCCGAATCTTCGTCTGTTACTACAAGATATTGGCTCCGGAAATCGAGTTTTCTCCACTCTTGACCTGGCTAAGGGTTTCTTACAAGTGCCAGTAGCTAAAGAAAGTCAACGCATTTTCTACTCACATGGGACATTTTGAATTCCTGAGAACACCGTTTGGACTACGTAATTCTCCTCTTAATTCTTCCCCAGACCACCGGTCCTTACCCTTTGAGTGGGCCAAAGAGACAGAGGATTCCTTCCTGCAACTGAAGGCATTACTAGCCAATGCACCCAGTCTGGCCTTCCCTGATTTTGAGTTGCCCTTTGTGCTTACAGCTGATGCGTCTAGTGTAAGATTAGGCACAACACTTCACCAAAAGGTAAATGGCAAGCTGCGCCCCATTGCCTTTGCAAACAGGATCCTCAAACCCGCAGAGCGGTCATATTATGACAATGGATTTGCAACTGCCATGCTGTCAATCATCTCTTAAAGGAGCTTTTGGGTGTGGGTGTGAGTGCCCACAGGTATGGCTGGTGTACTGGAGATCGACGGGGAGAGCCGGGGCGGCTCCCCCGACGACTAAGGCCTGGGTAGGCCTTGTTGCTGCTTGCTGTGGGTTGCTCAGGTGGAGATTCGTGAGTAGTGAACTCGGCCCGGGCGCCAGAGCTTAAGTGGGGCTGAGCTGTGCCAGCCACCCGGGAACGAGGAAAGCCTGCAGTCCAATAGGCGAGCCGTGAGGTGTCCGGTGTCAACCAATCAGGTCTCGGTATGCGTCTTCGAGAAGATGTTGATGGTGAGGCAAGAGGACAGGCTGTGGACCTGGACCCAACCTGGGGGAACTATGCCACGCTGCAGTTTGCGGGGGTTGGCTACAGGTAATCCTCCTCCAGTGAGGGAGCTAATCGATAATGATAACCGTGATACTCCAGAAGGCTCGGTACTTGTGTCACTCCGGAAAGTCACCAGTATGGCAATGGATTTAGCATCCGCAATAGACTGGTGTCAATCAGCTCATTAAGGAGCTTTTGTGTGTGGGTGTGAGTACCCACAGGTATGGCTGGGATATATACCGATACACACACACACACACACCACCCCCCCAGTAGAGGATAATCAATTCTTTGACGAGAAAGATATGATTCTCCTGATGAGTGCTGTAGTTTCTGCAGTAGCAACAGCCTTGGGGAGGACCAGTGAGGAGGCAGAGAAAGCAGTGCAGGTTACTATGACCCAAACAGTTGCAGCTCTGAAGGGAATGAAGCTAGAAGCCTCCAAACCGAAAATCCTCGGATGGCAGGCTAGCTTCAGGAGAAGCATCACGTGAAACCCCAGCTAGTCTGTCAGGACAGGGTGAAACTGTGCAGCAGAAGCCTCCACCGCAGGCCGAGTCTGTGCAGCCAAAGTCTGATCCCTTGACCCGAGGTGGCACTTCCAACTAAGGCTCTATACCTCTCGGTAGACCCTTAACCGGAGTGTCTCACTTAGAGGAAGTTTTACAATCCTCAATCAACGAGGATCTATATTTATCAGATGCCACCAGCACTGGGGCATCTGAAGCTGAAGCAAGAGACTCTGAGTAACCATCATGTCACACAATCTAAGCATTCTGCAGTGGAATATCTGCAGCTATAAAAGCAAGAACTCTTTCTCCAGTCAAGGAGCAAGGACATGAACGTCGTTCATGCTCTAGGAGANAGTGGCAGAAAGCAGTGCAGGTCGCAATGACGGCTATGACCCAAACTGTTGCAGTTCTGATGGGAAGGAAGCTAGAAGCCTCCAAACCGAAAAAGAGCAGCACTCCCCTCCCTAAATCCTCGGATGGCAGGCTAGCTTCGGGAGAAGCATCATGTGAAACCCCAGCTAGTCTGTCAGTACAGGCTGAAACTGTGCAGCAGAAGCCCCCACTGCAGGCCGAGTCTGTGCAGCCAAAGACTGGTCCCTTGACCCGAGGTGGCACTTCCAACCAAGGCTCTACACCTCTCGGTAGACCCTTAACCGGTGTCTCACTTAGAGGAAGTTGTACAATCCTTAATCAATGAGGATCTATATTTATCAGATGCCACCAGCACTGGGGCATCTGAAGCTGAAGCAAGTGACTCTGAGTAACCATCATGGCACACAGTCTAAGCATTCTGCAGTGGAATATATGCAGCTATAAAAGCAAGAACTCCTTTCTCCAGTCAATAGTGCGAGCAAGGAGCATTGACGTCGTCATGCTCCAGGAGACACTAACTATGGGATCTGTGTGCTTCTCAGGATATCATGCCTTCACCACTCCAAACCTGGATGGTGCTAGAGACCTGATGACCCTGGTAAAAGAAACAATCCCGTGCTCCTTAATAGCCAACCTGCCGCACTGTGGAGACAGTGTTGAATCTCTTGCTGTTGAGATTCGGCTACCTGGGGGCCCTATAAAAATATACAAAATATACAATAATGAAAATGTGGATGTGCTAGAGGCAAGGCTAATCCAGGCCATAAACCAGGCAGCCTCACAAACCATCCCCAAAACTCGCCCATGGTCCAGAACTCACAAAGACGCTTGGTACTATAATGACGAGATCAAAGAGGTCAACCACAGGGCTAATATGTGCAGAAAAAAATTCCAACGGCAAAGATCTCCTGACAATCTGGACCTGCTGAGGGAAGCTTCCGTGGATGCCAAGGAAACTGCCAACAGAGTAAGGCAGGAAAAATGGTTGGAATGGTGCCAGACTTTTGGACACCAGACCAGCCTTACAGAGTTGTGGAAATGGGTCAGGCAAGCGACAAGCTGCCAAGCCCCGAAATGCATTCATCATGATCCACAATCAGAGGCAAACAGATTGGTGCTTGAGTTCTCAGCCAAAACCAGCACCAACAATCTGCCTCCAATGATGAGAGAAAAACAACAAAACTTAAATCCAGAAAGACTTGCTCTCATAAGAGACAAGGCACTCGAAGCTGATGACACGGATGCCTTGTTCTCTCTTTGGGAACTAAAAAAATCATACAAAACCAGTTCTGGATCAGCACCGGGATCTGATGGGATCTCCCACCCCATCATTTCGCATTTTGGCCTTGAAGAGGAACTTGCATTCTTGCAGGTTATCAACAAATCCTGGCAAACCGCCACAGTGCCCCAGAGCTGGAAACAAGCCACAATAGTTCCCATCCCAAAACCAAAGGAGCCTGGCAAGTACCGTCCCATCTCTCTTCTCAGCTGCCTGGGTAAAACAACTGAGATGGTACTCAACAGGCTCCGATGGAAGACGGGTCCCCCTCATGAACACCTGCATGGGTCACAAGGGATAAGAACACTGCTCACAGCATTTCCACACTCTTAAGCACAATCTGCACCTCACCCGCTATGGTTGTCTTCCTTGACCTGGAGAAGGCTTTTGAACTGGCAAGTCCGCTTGCCATTCAAGAGACCCTAATCCACAAAGGAGTCAAAGGCAGACTCTTGGCCTGGATAGCTGACTATTTTAAAAATAGGTCAGCAAATGTCAGTTTTCAAGGCCACCTCTCACAGCACATGCCACTTGAAAATGGAACTCCTCAGGGAGGGGTTCTTAGTCCAGCCCTGTTTAATACCGTCATGTCCAACATAGTCGACATTCACCTGCCAGAGGGATGCAAGATCATCTTTTATGCAGATGACTTGGCAATCATAGCCTCTGGCAATCACTGCCTAACTAGAGCTCAGTGTTGTCTGAACCTGGTGTCTGAAGAGTATTGTAGGACGGGTCTTAAAACATAAGCAGCAAAATCCAAAACAATGGCTCTGAGAACTAATGTCAGAAACAAAAAAACACAAGGTATGGATCTGGAATGGGTGAAGGACTATCTATACCTTGGTGTATGGATAGGACACACACTCACTTTCAAAAAGGAGATCCAATACCTGCTTGACAGAACCAAGGAAAGACTGTCAGTCATGAAAGTCATGACAGGGAGACACATAGGAGCAGGAAACAAAGAACTAAGATCATTCTATGTACATGCTGTCCGTCCTATTATTGACTATGCATCTGTCGCCCTCATTGCTTCCAGTACAACAGTAAAAGAAAAACTGGAAACAATACAAAACGAAGCAGCCAGGATAATTCTAGGTGCACCTAAGTGGACAAAGGTCATCAACCTCCTCATGGAAGTTGATTTACCGTCCTTGGACACCAGAAGTGATCTAATGGCAGCACAGTTCCTTTCCAAGGTCCTGCAGGCACCCAGAAACCCCTATCTAAGACAAAGAGTTCTCAGACGCCTACAACAAGATTACCAGTTGTTTGCGGACAATTCCTGGCTCACACATACAGCCAGAGTTTTGATACGCTTTCAGCTAAAAGAATCATTGCTTGCCAAGTGTATGGACTCCCCTCACCCTGATTACAAAGAACCCCCGCCGTGGGCAAATGAAATTATCAAATTCTCAATTCAAAATCTCACAATGAGAAAAGATCAATATTCCATGCCTAGCCTAAAGGCACAAGCACAAAGGGTCATTGATCAAATAACTCCTCCGGGTGAATAACATACTACACGGACAGATCCGTGGATCCCATAAACCATACTGCAGGCGCCGGCTTTGCAACAAAGGATACCACAGCATCCATTAGGGTCACTGACAATGCCTCAACGCTTCAAGCTGAAACAGTTGCGATCATGGAAGCCCTGACACACGCATCCCTAAGGGCAGGACACATTGTTATTCACACAGATTCAAGAGCAACTATTGACAGCTTACAGCATAGCATGCCCCCAGACAACATCCTCTTGACAACAGTGCTAACCATAGCCCAAAGAATCCTCAGTCAAGGTAGAAGAATCATCATTAACTGGGTCCCAAGCTCCGGGGAGCACATAGAGAAAATATTACAAAATCGCTCGCTGCTAACTGGTACTCAGATGCTTCAGGCTATGAGCCACTGGCCCTTCCTCCAAACACAAAAAGAGGTACCGAAGTCACACTATTCAGACTAAGACTAGGTTACCAATGCGCTTGGCAAATTATTGACAATGAGACTGCCAGGTTATGCAAACACTGCAGCGAGCCTAACGCCACCCTGTTACATTACTTGCAGAATTGTGTACACAATTTCTGAGGCAGGGACCACCCACCACAGCCGCCGGGCTTGTAAAAAGGGTCTGCAACATGCTTACCCCGTGGCAGCTGGATCGCTTGCTTGCAATTCAGCCATCGCGATAAGCATACAGTTCAAAGAAAACACTCCAGAGAAAAGGCCCGGGTGAAGCATGACTTCGTAAATCTAACTGATATGCTGATTTCTTGTTCTGACAGCCCAGAGTTATGAACTACACTATCAAGGTATGTAAAGCTGTTAGTAACTTCAATGTCCCTGGCGCAAGCATGTACCAGCCGAGCAGGTTCTCCTAGCAAGTCCCCAAAATCCTGGATCTTGGTCTTGGTCCAGGAGACCTCTAGACCCAAGGGCTTTGCTTCATTACTAAATGAATCTAGAGCCACCACTAAGGATTCCAAAGACTCAGATAGAATATAAACATCTTCAGTAAAGTCAAGGTTAGTAATCTTGATATTGCCCAGAGTTGCTCCACAATTACTTTGAACAATAACTCTGTCCAGTATACAGTCCATGCAAGTGTTGAAAAGTGTTGGTGCAAGGACACAGCCTTGCCTCATTCCTGAACTAACAGGAAAGAAGCTTGACAGCCCCCCCCCTCCCTCTCCCACACACACACTTTACAGCACTTTTAGTACCAGTATACAGACTTGCTATTAGTCCAATCATCCATGTTGGAATTCCTCAATCTCAGGATCTCTCAGAGTAATTCCCCATACGCCGTATCGAATGCCTTTTTGAGGTCGATGTAGACTGCAAGCAGCCCACACCCACTCACGACAGCGCTCTATTACTTGAATTACTTGAAGCGCAAGGATACTGTCTATTGTGGACTTACCAGGAGTGAATCCAGATTGCTCTTGCCTCTGATACCTCAGTTGGTGGTCTCTGATACCTCAGTTGGTGGTCTCTGATACCTCAATTGGTGGTCTCTGATACCTCAGTTGGTGGTCTCTGATACATCTCAGTGTCCCATTGGTCCTCCTTCCCCTTTCAGAGGGGAAGTACCACACCCCTCAACAGGTCAGGGGGATAGTACTTGACCGCCAGAGGGCAGCCAGGACAGCATGTAACCCCCACACCATGGGTTCACCATCAGCCTGTAACAGTTCAGCTGGGATGCCGCATATACCTGCTGGTTTACCACTCCTCAGCTTGGAGATCGCCCCCACCCTAAATTCAATTAGGGATGGAGGATCCTCACTGATGGGTGGGTCTGGCAATAGAATCTCGGCACTACTCGCATCCAGGTTAACTGTTGGTGGGTCAACCTGTTATAACTGCTCAAAATGCTCAGCCCAACGCTCCCGCACCACAACAGGATCTGAGACGATCTGGCCACTTAGTAAGAGGGCTTGGAGTCCAGCTTTCTCAGGGCTTGGTATGCAGGACGAAGGTCATTTACTAAGAAATGGCCTTCTACCTCTTCTGCAACACTCTTAATAAACTGTCCCTTTTCTCCTCTTAATAGTGACCGAGTTTTTCGCACCTGAGAACGGTGCAAATCCTGATCCCCTGTTAGACAAGCTGCACGACAAGCATCCATGGCGTCCAGTGTCTCTTGTGAGATGAAATTCTGTCTTGCTCTCAGGCGTTCACCTATCATTTCTTGAGCTGCATCAAGTGTTTCGCGCTTGAAGGTGTCCTACAGAAGTGTAGGGTCTGTCAGACTGTCAAGCACTGAGAAATGACCAGAGACTGCCTGAGCAAACTGCCTTGGTAGACTCCCCCTCCCTCAGACTGTCCAAGTGAAACACCCGAGGGTGATCATTGAACCGCTGGGGAGTTTTGAAGTGGACCTGGAGGGTAGCCACAACCGATCTATGGTCAGTACCACAGAACTCGGCACTCCTATACACTCTGCAGTTCTGGAGGATCCTCCTACGAGTGCTAGCGAGTATGTGGGCAATTTCCTTGGCTGCTTTACCCGTATCGCCACGTCCGACTTGGATCTGGGCACTGGTACCAAGAGCCAGAAATCCTCAATTGAGCTGCTGGGGAGTTTTGAGGTGGACCCAGAGGGTAGCCACAACTGATCTATGGTCATTATCACAGAACTCGGCACTCCTATACACCCTGCAGTTCTGGAGGGCCCTCCTACGAGTGCTAGCGAGTATGTGAGCAATTTCCTTGGCTGCTTTACCGGCATCGCCACGTCCAACGATGTGGATCTGGGCACTGGTACCAAGAGCCAGAAATCCTCAATTTCTGGGACCTAGCAAGGTCCCGGAAAAGGAGGCTATTTTCGCTGCCGGCATCAGCTCCCAAACCATGGGGACCGACAGACATCTAATAGCCATCTCGATCACTGCCAGATACCGTATTGAAATCACCCAGAACAATACAAATATCTTGCTGGGGATATCTCAGATCATCTCTTTTACGTCAAGTTTACAAACATCGGTAGGAGCGTACACAGTAATAAAAGACATGAAGCCAAATGCTAGCTTCAGTCTCATTATCATTATATGCTCATCGACTGGAGTAACCTCTACTACCGAGGGCTGGAGTCTGTTGGAGATGCCTATGGCTACTCCTTGGATATGGTGATCGTCGCTGCGGCCTGACCAGTAGTAAGTGTAGACACCTACACTTATCGTGCTGCTGGCAGGTCTTCTTACTTCCAAGAGAGCAGCCACCCCTACTCTCAGCATCCCCAGTTTCCTTGACAGCAGAGACAACTAATCATCCTGACGCAAAGAGCGGACGTTCCAAACCCCCACCCTGACTTCCCCTTGCGGTTTAGCCTCGGGCAGTCACA
>NW_020872488.1:209908-214908 GCF_003789085.1 Penaeus vannamei
TTACTCTTATGCAGGTCTACATAATTTGAGCTAGAGATTTTAATGTATGCAAAGCTCTACATACACCATGGACAGGCAATTTTTAAAGTCACTGGATGCCTGTGTAGAGGTATTCAGAACACCTAACATGCAGGAACTACAAAACTTTGGCAATGGAGCAATACAGGGCAGAGCTGAAAACCTTTGATGGGCTGACCGTTCTACCACACTATGTATTATCTCATGAGCAAAAAGGCTTTACATTGTTTCTTTCACACATACACCATAAAAGATAGACGACTAGCAGTCCTTCACCTGCACTGCATATGACCCTATAGCACTGCATAGAGTGCCATCTGCTTCCTAATCTTCACCTGACAAACTTAATCCTCATGTCCTCACATACCTCATATCATAACTTAAGTCCTAAGTCTGACTGGCTATAGCCAGTAACTGACCAGCCCAATATAGCTGCCACAAAGGTATCACACTACATTACAATTAAAATTAAGATCCCGAAGATAAACCCGAAGTGATTTAAATGATTGTCATTGCTTCTCTACCTTTGACCCTCATGCTAAAGGATTTCACATCTCTCCCATGTATATTCAACTAAAACAGAGCTTGTGGATCACCAGTCCATACTGCATGTTGCCAGATTATATGAGGTATGGGAATTGTTGGTTTTTAGCCAAAGTGCTGAATGCATGAAGTCCATGGCATTTGTGAGACTTAGTCCAAGGTAGATGTGGTACTAGATACAGGGTTTAGCAGTTAAGCGAGTGAATGAGTGAATGAGTGAATGAGTGAATGAATGAGTGAGCAAGTGAGTGAATGAGTGAGTGAGTGTGAGTAAGAGAGAGAGAGAGAGAAGAGAGAGAGAGAGAGAGAGAGAGAGAGAGAGAGAGAGAGAGAGAGAGAGAGAGAGAGAGAGAGAGAGAGAGAGAGACAAAACAGACAGAGACAGACAGACAGACAGATAGAGACAGACAGACAGACAGACAGATAGAGACAGACAGACAGACAGACAGAGAGAGACAGGCAGAGAGAGACAGACAGACAGACAGAGAGAGACAGACAGACAAGAGAGACAGGACAGACAGAGACAGACAGACAGACAGATAGAGACAGACAGACAGACAGATAGAGAGACAGACAGACAGACAGACAGACAGAGAAGAGAGAGAGAGAGAGGAGAGAGGAGAGAGAGAGAGAGAGAGGAGAGAGAGAGAGAGAGAGAGAGAGAGAGAGAGAGAGAGAGAGAGAGAGAGAGAGGAGAGGGAGAGACAGACAGACTGACAGATAGACAGAGAGAGAGAGAGAGAGAGAGAGAGAGAGAGAGAGAGACAGACAGACAGACAGACAGACAGACAGACAGACAGACAGACAGACAGACAGACAGACAGAGAGAGAGAGAGAGAGAGAGAGAGAGGAGAGAGAGAGAGAGAGAGAGAGAGAGAGAGAGAGAGAGAGAGAGAGAGAGAGACAAGAGAGACAAGAGAGACAAGAGAGACAAGAGAGACAAGAGAGACAAGAGAGACAGAGAGAGACAAGAGAGACAAGAGAGAGAGAGAGAGAGAGAGAGAGAGAGAGAGAGAGAGAGAGAGAGAGAGAGAGAGAGAGAGAGAGAGAGAGAGAGAGAGAGAGAGAGAGAGAGAGAGAGAGAGAGAGACAAGAGAGACAAGAGAGACAAGAGAGACAAGAGAGGCAAGAGAGGCAAGAGAGGCAAGAGAGGCAAAGAGAGGCAAGAGAAGAGACAGAGAGAAAGGGGGGCAATTTCTAAAATCAGTTGGCCTCTATAAAAAACATTAATTTTAGGATCACTGGAAGTCTTCTAAACAAATAGCAGAAATAGTCAGCTGAATAAATAAAAACAATATTCAGCATCAAAGACCCATAACTAGCATAGTAACTAGGGACAGTGGGCTGTGAGGGAGGCTTACATTCGCCTCATGATATCACTCACACGACACGTTGCTAGGACTTGCCTAAGCTCTATCTTGCTAGATGAAATGTAATAGAGATCTTGCTATCCAGGACAAGAATATTTAAACCCCACCAATTGCTGATGATACCTCAGGCCTTCTCTACCTACTAAGTTTTGAATCATTGCTAATGTCACCAGGCCCTAACTAAAACCACTTAATGTACCCATAACATCATGAAGAGTCTGTACAAGAAAATCACTAAAAATGGAAACATGAACCCATTA
The DNA here is from genome assembly GCF_003789085.1 of Penaeus vannamei. Lineage (NCBI taxonomy): Eukaryota > Metazoa > Arthropoda > Malacostraca > Decapoda > Penaeidae > Penaeus > Penaeus vannamei. The sequence goes on from NW_020872488.1 coordinate 212,100, forward strand.
GCTATCAAGGATATATCATAATTTGGAAAATATGAAGTGGTAACACATCTGACACATGGCAACACCACATGCCACAGTGAGTAGATATGGCTGGCTGAAGTTTACCCAAATATTTAATCTTTTCATCCTTTTGGTAATGAATGACATGAAGATGGGCAAATTGCCAATAAATAGTGTTAAAATCATTAAACTTACCAGTCCAACTTACACAAACTCCAAGTGCATGATAACAAGCCATCACCAAGACCATCCAGCTCCATAGATATACCACCACCAGTGGGGCTAACTCACTGACGACAAGTGACATGCCATAATGTAATGGCAAGTAAGCACAGTGAATACTAATGTACACCCATCCATGCCTGAGTTTCAAAGAATTTTACCAGCCATTATTGTGTTATCAAATCTGACTTCATTCAGTAACTTTTCAGAATACAACAATGAAGAAATGGTATGGCCTCTACATTTTGCAATCCAGCCACAACCAACGAACATGGAAAGGTGGAATTTTGACTTATTCTATATATCTTGAAAAATAATGAAGGAAGTTGAGTTGACATGCTTCATCTTGGTCATGTAAGCACACATCCATTTAGCCTACTTTTTAAAAAAGTTATTCTAGTTTCAAATTTTGCAAATAACCTATCATATCTAATATCTATAGCTATTTTTGGTGTTCTTCATTGTTTTTTCCTTTACAGTAATATATTTACAAGGAATCTTGGTAAAGGTTTGAAAGTCAACCACATACCCCTGACTAGCCTCATGCCTGTCCGTGCTCTGGCAAAAGCTACAAAACTTCTACTACATTTATCCTGGAAAAGCAATGCTTTAAGACCTTCCTGCTGACAAACTGTCACCAGATTAGAAATTCAGCTGCACACCTAGATTCTCAACCGCAGCTGCAGCCGCATCAAGTAAACAAGATGGTCTTTCACAGCCACATATTTAAGATAGTTATGGGCTGCAAATGCACAGTTAATGTTTTCAGCTGCCCATACCTACCAGTTTTTTACGACAGTAAACTAGGTAATTGTTACCAATAGCAACACACCCTCCCAGAGACTAAGTAAAAAAAAACTGATGTTTTTCTGATGAAATACAGCGATTTCATCAATTCTTGTCATTGTATCTTCTGCAAATGAATCGTTGAGGAGATCGAGTACCATTTCTCCATCAACAATCTTACTTTGATAGTCCCTAAAATAATAAACCAAATACCTTTATATCTGGAAACGTCAAACTTTCATTCGCATCTTTCTACTGTCTGGATTGCTTTGATTTTATTCCTTTTTTCGGCATTTGGGGCTCAGGTATTAAACTGGGATGGTTACTATAGCCTTATTTCTTCTTTGTTGCCACTGTATAGTCTTAAGAATAACCCAGAATCAACACAACACTGGAAATGCAACATTCCTCACCAGCCACCTGTCATGGAGTGTCCAGCTTTGAACTGTCAAACCTAGGCAAGGGTTGGCGACTGAAAGTGTGAAATGCACGCTGCACAGATAATTCTAAATATGTGTATAGATAAATCTTAAAACACGTAAATGAAATATAATAATATTAATAAAAGACATCAAAAGCATAAATGTGTTTTGACGAGAGCATAGTAACACATGAACTACTTGGAAAATTGCAGTAATGAGTTATGCAGTCAGTGTTGTGTTAGTCCTGGCAAGGTAAACAAGATGAGCGAATCTGTGCAGTGATATGCAGGGTATATTTTCATCATTTAGTCGTGAATATGATGCGGCTGCAGCTTAAACTATGTTGTATCCTATTCTATTTTTTCCACTCTATAAGATGGCAGTGTCCATTTCCCTCTATCTCCGCGCATTGCTATAAGTATCCTATACCATAAACTATAGCAACTAAAATTGAACTGCAGCATACCAACTCACAATTTGCAATCTGGCACTGTCATACAAGGTAACCAGTCAAAGCTCAAACTTGCCAAAATATGTAAGGAAATTTGATGGCTTGAGCTGAGGGGATAGTGATCACTTGACAATACATCACTATCATGTTGGACTTTAAACTGCAAGTCCTCCATTACAGATCACAGAAAGTTCTTAATACAATTCAAGCTGCTGTAGGTATGTCCTAAATATATCCCTAAATTTCTAAAGTCACAATAAAAAATACTTTGACTTCATTATCTTCTATCCATCAAAATTCCAATTATCCAAAATTCAGCAAAAGCCAAGCTCTAGAAATATGCATAGCATGCATTATCATAAACAATATACGAAAGTAACTGAATGGTGAATTTGAAGACACTTTTTCTATGATGCAATTGCCACATATTGATAATAAAAATGTAAAATGAAAAAACACCATGACTGCCGTAGTTAAGCAATTAATACACCTTATGCAACTTCTACACAGGCAAAATCCGAATAATCTCAACCTTGTGTATTGCGGCCTTCGATTGGCTCCTTGTTGGACAATCGACTGGCAGCTTGGCCTACAACCATACACACAATAGTCATGCCCATGGTGGCAAAAGCTATGTCCTGTTTCTATTATTGTTTTTCATGTTAAATTTCCCAATTTGCAATATCTGTGTCACATAAGAAATATCTATACAGTAAAATTAATCAGCCTTTCACTTACTTGTTCTGCTAGTCTACCACTACGACTACGCCCGAAAGGAAAATTAAACACGAAAATTTCCGCTAAAAAGTTGATTTCAAAACCGTTTCTGAGCAAACTCGTTATGTTTTGAACAGACGTGGTTTCAACTTCCAAAATACAACTTTTTCCATAAGCACAGCAAAACAGGCAGCGAGGGGCAATAGACAGA
>NW_020872488.1:222408-232408 GCF_003789085.1 Penaeus vannamei
CGTATAGCCTGAGTTGGCGATCACGGATTGTGCAGATAACAGGTCCTGTGCCAGTTCACGGTGCAACCGTTGGTTGGACACATGGTCCCGCCAACAGTACCCATGATCTGGCGCAAGGACCTATTACAAAAGGCTTCAAGACGAGCCTCCAAGGCACAGGACAATGTCCAGGTTTCGCTACCGTATAGCAAAACTGGTATTATCAGGGCCTTGAAAACCCGTAGCTTGGTCCTTCTGCACAGGTACCGACATCTCCAAATACTCTTGTTGAGAGAGTTCATGACCCCTGCTGCCAGGCCAATCCGTCTGCTGACTTCATGGTCTGACAGCCCAGAGTTATGAACTACACTACCAAGGTCCAGGAATTTGGGTACTTGTTAAGAGAACCTGTTCAGTCGGTACGTGCTTGCGGCGAGGACATTGAAGTCACAGCGAACTTTTTTACATACCTTGGTAGTGTAGTTCATAACTCTGGGCTGTCAGACCATGAAGTCAGCAGACGGATTGGCCTGGCAGCAGGGGTCATGAACTCTCTCAACAAGAGTATTTGGAGATGTCGGTACCTGTGCAGAAGGACCAAGCTACGGGTTTTCAAGGCCCTGATAATACCAGTTTTGCTATACGTAGCGAAACTGGACATTGTCCTGTGCCTTGGAGGCTCGTCTTGAAGCCTTTTGTAATAGGTCCTTGCGCCAGATCATGGGGTACTGTTGGCGGGACCATGTGTCCAACCAACGGTTGCACCGTGAGACTGGCACAGGACCTGTTATCTGCACAATCCGTGATCGCCAACTCAGGCTATACGGCCACCTGGCTCGCTTTCCTCAGGATGATCCTGCCCATCAGGTCGTCTCTGTTCGAGACAACCCTGGGTGGAGGAGGCCTGTGCGACGACCGAGGAAGTCGTGGCTTGGGCAGATCGACCAAACCTGCCATATATATATATGTATATATATGTATATATTAATATATATATATATATATATATATATATATATATGTTGTGTGTGTGTGTGTGTGTGTTGTGTGTGTGTGTTTGTGTGTGTATGTGTGTGTGTGCACACACGCACACACACACAACACAACACACACACACACACACACACATATATATATATATATATCTATATCTATATCTATATATATATATAATATATATATATATATATATATATATATGTATGTATGTATATGTGCATGTGCACTTGGGTATCAATTTTGCAATTTTGCAAGGATATTCTTTGATTTATTTTATTTAGGATTTATAGAAATAGAAACATTAGTGGAATCTATTTCCGGTCTATAGTGGATAACATTTCAACGTCACTATTATCAAAATAGTTAAGTGTATATATAAATACATATATGACAGTCTAGATAGATCGATGAATGTGTATTTGTCAGATAGATAAACTTATACATTTATTTCTGTGTGTCTGCATGTCCGGGTAAGTGACTCTTCATGGGGTCGGGCATCGAACAATCCTAACAAACTGGCCGATATATGGGCGCGCGAACTTATATATATATGCGTATGTGAATATGCTTATATATTTATACATACATACATTATCTAGCGCAGAAACATACTTATGTTTCATATGATACCAAAATTCTTAAACATATATCCAAATCCACAAATATTCCTTTCCAAAAGAAACATCTATGAAGGTTTCGCTCACAGCAGACGAAGCACAAGCGCTCCCGACACCTGACATTATCTTTACGAATTCGATAATACAAGTAGTGGATAGCAGTACAAGATACGCACATTCGAAGTAACATTTATTTCAATATTAAAGTGATATGCCTACATTATAAACAGTTGATTATGATTAGCTTATCACACATACACACAAACGAGCGCGCGCAATCACGCATGCTCGCACATGGTGTATATATGATAAAGCAATCGGGATGGAAGAACAGGAAGATGTATGGCGTGCCGAATGCAACCAGCCATGCCACACGCAGGGGAAGCTATGCCACTAACTAACCAGTAAAACAAGAACCCTAAAATGATAGAGAGGAAGATGCCCTGATGGGTATGTGGAGATAAGAACAAAGACCGCGTTAGAAGGAAGAAATACGAGGCGGGAGGTGGCGAAATACAGAAGAGCATTTTTGCAGATAGACAAGAACAAGAAGAGAAGCCGAAGCGAAGATGGATAGACTGTATGGTTGATGACATGAAAAGCACTGGAGGTGTGGAAGTCAGTATAAACAGAAAAGGCTCGGGTTAGGTGGCTATACCAGCGATCCCACGTGGAGGTAGAAGCAGTACGATGCGTTTTATTTAACTTGCACTCAAAACGTGACAGGGCACAACGCACACGGTGAAGTGTCTCTTGCCTTGAGCCCAGATGCCAGCGCTTTCGGAAAGATGCCGTCATGATGGCTCTTTGAAAGCAGCAAGCGAAACTGATAACTGAAAAATAAAGTGCTAGCGTTGATGAACATTTAGATAAAGTTATAAACTTACATATTTGGTATTTTTATTAATTATAATAATTACTTATTCAAATATAACATTACTCCCATTGCAGTACTATTCCAGTTATCACGGCTATTATTGTCGTGACGTATAAATACTGTACATGTATACAATGGCGCGTCTAAAAAAAAAAAAATCTGAAGAGAGTGTGCAAAAATAGGCCAATATAAACTCAGTCCAACCTCACAGCTATTGATGAAAAACGATAATGGTATTACGTTAATAGCATCATCATCATATCACTTAACATCAATTCAACTGGGGCCATGTGTCGAAGTGCTTCGCTAGATCCGACACCTCGTGTTCTTGTGCTTTTCATCACTGATTTAGCAGCGCCAGTCACGTGTTCCTTCCAAATCGACCCGAGAAATCTGAAGAGAACATATGTAAGCCAGCCAATAAACTGGGGACTAAAAGGTAAGCAATTGGGTTCACTGTGTACCTGTGTTATTAGAAATAATTAAGTGAGGGGAGTAATTAATGTTTCAGAAACTGTGTTTATGTATATATTGGTGTATGTATGCATGGCATGTATCTATCTTTGTCCAAATGAATAAAATATATTAAATAAATAAAAAAACAAATTAAAAATGAATAAATAAATAAAATAAATAAATATATATATATATATAATATATATAATATATAATATATATATATATGTGTGTGTGTGTGTGTGTGTGTGTGTTGGTGTGTGTCGGGTGTGTGGTGTGTGTGTGTGTGTGTGGTGCGTGTGGCACGTGTGTTGTGACGTGAATATATATAATTAATTTATATATATATATATATATATTATATATATATATATATATTAATATATATGTATATATGTATATATATATAAAAATTGATCTACCTGTCTATCTATATACGGATGTGAAATGTGTATACAACATCTTAATTATCTACCTACATATTCATGTCTATATTGTCTATTTATTTTATCTTAATACACACAGACACACGACACACACCACACACACACACACACACACACACACACACACACAACACACACACACAACACACACACACGCAAACACACCACACACACAAAACACACACACACACACACAACCCAATACTAGTAATATTATCATAATCCTATAAAATAGAATTAAATATAGTGTAAATACGGGGTGAGATGAGAGAATATATGATCCCATGCCTAATCATACCCACTCAACTCTACTAAATCTACTGGTCTCTCTCGTCCCTGTCTCATGGCTCTGCTCTGTCTGTCTGTTCCTGTCTCGTCTGTTGCTACTGTCTTCTCGGTCTGTGGCTGTCTTCTCTTCATCTCTCTCTCTTTCTTCTCAACTTCTCGTCTCTCTCTCTCTCTCTAATATACATGTATAATAGATATATACATAGGCTAGGAGTGAGTAGGTGAGTATATAGGTGGCATGGTATCTATATAGGACTAGTAATATATTGTATACTTATATACTATATTACTATATACTGATACACTTATATGTAGTATTATATATATTATTATACTAGTAGTGTGTGTGTGTGTAGTGTGTGTGTTGTGCTGTGAGGACACAATGTTATGAAATGTGGTGTTGTGTGTATGAATCGTGTGTGTGTTTTATGTGTGTGTGGTCGGTGCTGTGCATACAAGGCTGAATTGTGCTGTGTGGTGTGATGAATCGTGTGTGTGGGTGTGTGTGGGAACTGTGTGTGTGTTCAATATATGCTATATATATGTGCTATATTATATGATAATCTAATCTCGATATACATTATGATAACAAGGACTAATCTATCGTCTCAAAATATAGTATATATATATGAATCTACTATCACTTATAGTTATATATTATACCTGTTTGTGTGCTGTGAGATGTCGTGTGTGACCCGCCTACACTGTGCTGTGATCGTGTCACCATGTTTGAGGCCCGGGCCAAGCATTTGGACTCCACCTCAAGTATTACCACAGTCCATACCTGCGTTGTGTGCTGCTTGCTGTTGGTGATGTTGTCGTGTGTGATTATTAACTAGTATATTATAAATAATATATGTATGTATTGAGTACTATATGGTGTGTGTGTGTGGTGTTGGTCTGTAATCAATAGATAGATAGCATAGATAAATATAGGCTATAGATATATAAAATAACGATATATATGTACATCACATATTACGGGTGTGTTTGCTGGAGTTGTTGTGCGATTAACATATATGTAGTAATATTATTATTTTATTATTAAAGATAGTAATAACGGTATACAATACTCGCTACTACGGTGTATATAGTATAGGTGAGATATATATAAAGTAAACATAATATAGAGCAATACTCATATAGTAATATTATAATAATATATATATAATTTCAATCTACACATCTTCACACGCATTATGTTATTTGAATATAATATATATATATAAATAGATATAGTGAAGTATACTAAGTATATATATAGTACTTAATAGTTATAACTATAGTACTTTTAGGCTACTATATAGTATGTAGTGTGCTGTGCCTGTGTGCGTCGGAGAACTGAGTACGTGCACCTTTGGTGTGCTGTGTGCTTGTGCGTCGCTGTGATGTTGTGTGGTGTGATAAAAGTGACACTAGTGCTATATATACTAGTGGATATATATCATATATATTTAACTCTCAGGTATATATGAATTACTATATACTATATATATTCATATGTGCGGTGTGCTGATGAGGTGGTTTGTTGTGCTTGCTTGATAAGTACGCGGTAACGACCTAAACACAAAGTGCTGTTGTGTGTGTGTAAGATGTTGTGATGTCTTGCCTAAAATGGTGTGTGTGTGCACCCCCCCACACACTATTATACCATATTCATCACATACGATACAATATTAGTATATTATTATCTTATATGACTAGTAATATATATATAATATATTTTATAGTAATATATATATGGTTATGTATGTATAACTATATGTGTGCCTACCACTACACACTTAGCGCTAGAATTGTCTAATCATAAGATAGATTAATAGACTAAATATAGTATTAAGAATATATATAACATAGTTAATATGCTACATACATATACGTGTGTTTGGTGTCTACTGCAATCCGAGCAATAAACTTTGCTCATGGGCAGAGGAATAATGTGTGTGCGGATTTCTTAAATATTTATACTATAATATAATTTATATATAGTATATATATATCTTCATAAATAGTTATTGACACACTAACGATATATTATATAATATATATTTAAGGTATAATATTTACTTATTGATAATTCATACATATAGATAATAGATATATATATAACCACATTCACTGACGCATTGAGGTGTAGTATTAATATAATACCTGAGCAGTATGATATATATACTATTTCTATATTACTATTATATTGGAGTATCCATATAGTACTATATATGTGGTGTGAGAGTATACGAACTCTGTGGTGATGTGCCGATGCGCAACACTGTAAGGACACGACGATCAAATCATTAAGTGAATGCTGCGTCAGTTGTGTGTAGTTGTATGAGATAATAATATATATTCATATTAGGTAATATATTATATTTATATATATATATATATTTTAATATATATATATAGTGTGTGCTTGTGTGTAAGTTAATCCTGTGTGTGTGGTGTGTGTGGCGGTAGTGTGAGTGGTGATGTGTGGTAGGTGTGTGTGTGTGTGGTGTGTAGCTGTGTTGTGTTTACTGTGTAAGTGCGCGTGGATGATGAGTTGGAAACAGCCTGTATGACGTGTGTCGTGGTGTGTGTAGCTGTATGTCAAAGCATGAAGATGTGTGTCGCGAGTATGTGTGTGTGTAAGTGTGATACAACCCCCCACACACATATGGCCTGTTTTCAAATCAACAACAAATATCATTACATTACACAACATAAAAAATATATAATAACATATAATTTAGTTGACAATACATAATACATACTATATATATATAATATATATATATATTTATTTATTCAATAATGCATATTGCAGTCACTCTGTGTTACTAATGACGTTGAAAAATCCTCTTTCGTGAATCATAGTTGGAGAGGGAGCATCCGGAGAAGGGCGTATGTGACTCATGGACACAAAAAAAAAAATTCCTTTAAGATGTTATTAGTTATTCAAGAATATATGTATTCTAAGGCAATGATAAATCATCCTTCAACTTTAATTTGTTATCCATTTTCATGTAAACACACACAGTCACACATTTGTATATATATATATATATATATATATTATATATATATATGTATATATATATGTATGTATGTATATATTTGTAAAAGTATGCAGTGTATATATAGAATATATCTAGCTATCTATATGTATGTATGTATACAGTGTATGTATGTGTTATGTACTGTGTGACATAAATCAGATGGTTCTTAATAAAGAGTAAAACTGCAACATCTATTTCCATTTGATGTATGTATGCGTATTTTCCACATATCCCTGTTATGGCGGAAATTCTGAAATCAAGTTTTATCATTCGCATTTTCCTACTGACACACTTTGAGGGCGATGTAACTGTAATAAATAATTTTTCACCTAAAGATATTCAGAGTTTGTAGCTTTGCCTTTTGAAGGGTTGTTTTTCTTTTTGTCTTTTCTCTATTATTTCCATTCATGTGTAGAAATCAGTAATTACGAAATATAAGATTATAGGACTATGGATCTCCGTTTTCAGTCCAGTTCATAGTATCGATCTAGTCTTAATGCGTCTAAGAATCGATAGCTTGTATGATTTTATTTATGTCATTTGAATTCATTAACGTTTTATACAAGTAGATTTCTTGCTTATGATACGGCGGGATTCTATTAGAAATATCTTTTGACTTTAAGCATATCGGTATCTAATGTAGAATCTACCGCATTAGATATCAATGTTCTGCGTTGTCCAACTTCGAGAAAGCTCTAACTGCATATTCCTTCAGTTGTCTCGGGCGCATCGGGGTCCTGTTGCAAGGATCCCGAAAGGACAGTGAGTTAACAAACGAGAAAATCCTGACGTCACGGAGGGTATCCGGTGAAGCAACACATGAGGCTGATCTAGAACATGTTAACGCCAGTGAGCTTTGCCCATTTTAGAAGCATTTATATAGCGATTTCTAATGGAAAGATTCAGAACAGAGTGAGGTTACTTTTTCCCTCCATATTTTATTCGGCATTTGAGCGTAGTGGTAGTCATATTATTACCTGTATACATTTTTGAGAGATATTGGTTCAGCACAAAGTACGACTTGTCAAGACTTTGCAGGTGTACTTTCTGAAATGATAATTTTCTTCGACAGATATTCGCGGAACCGGAACAGCATCAACTAAACCGAGAACGCCAGAAGACGCAGTCAGCCCTGTCCCCCAGAGTCTGACGCACCCGATAGGTAATCTTGCTGCCACAGCTGAACGTCAGTCCTTGTGCGCCTCGCATCGATTAGCGGGGAGCCGGCACACCTGTTATCGATTACTCATACAGTATGGTCAGAAGTTTGCGATCTCTGTTTGATGTCAACACGTCCTGTATCGCGTCCCTTATCGCTGGGGACCTTTCGAACAAAGACGGACACGCGCTCTTGATCACACAAAGAAAAGGGAGGAGAAAGAGAGGCAGGAAGAAAATCGTAGCATGGTACGTCTAATTAGCTGAACAAAGGAAGTTGTCTTGGGCGTGTTTCCTCGAAGCTGATAAGGCCAGCCATGAAAAAAGATGCACTCCTATTACTTATCCAAATGTTATGCTTACTCCACGTCGTCTCCCTTTTTCTCAATTCTTTGTGAGTGAGGGATAAGGACAAGTCACCTGACGCGGCACTTATGCTCAAGGCCATTTAGGTCAGTGTCCTGCTGAGAACCCTTTAAAGCTGCCAAGCTATGCCTCTTACCAAACTCCACTGCAGAAAAAATGTGATCTGTTAAGTCAGACATAAATATTTGGTTCTGTCATAAGTAGCATTAATGCTGACCTTTAATGATGAAGAGGCAGTGGTCAGAAATCCCGACTGTGTTCAGGGTTCAGGAACTGCGGGAGGTGGATATCGATTGCTGCTTCATTACAGAAGTACGGCAGGAATTCCTCCGTGGCTTCCGATATAATTAGTTTTATATTTACATATGGTATATATTTACACGGATGATCATAATGAGGCATACTCATGAACATTCAAGTGCTTACACACACACACCCAGACTAACTCTGTCTCTCACTCTCACTCTCACTCGCTCATTCACTCACACACTCAGTCAGTCAGTCAGTCAGTCAGTCAGTCTCTCTCTCTCTCTCTCTCTCTCTCTCTCTCTCTCTCTCTCTCTCTCTCTCTCTCTCTCTCTCTCTCTCTCTCTCTCTCTCTCTCTCTCTCTCTCTCTCTCTCTCTCACACACACACACACACACACAACAACACCAACACACAACACACACACACACACACACACACACACACACACACACACAACACACACAAACAAACAACAAAACAAAACACTAACACAAACATGTATATCAGGTTTTATGAGTACATATTTATAGACACAAAAATATTCCATATATACACGTATATGTTTATGCAGATCGCGCCTCGACATGCGTATTTACATGTCTGGCAAGCTATGAAAAATTCATTTCTGTCCGTTTCCCACACAGTCTTGGCACGCCTCCTCGTCAGGAGACAGCCGCTGCGCGCAACGTGAATATGACAACAAAGAATCTTCGTAAGACGGAGCCAAGCCTGCTCATTTTTGGCATGTGACCGCAAGGGATTTGTTGCAAGTCATACTGTGAGGGATATTAACGGCCCGCGTGACTAAAGTTAGAGGGAAAATGGATGTTAAAATACGTACGACGTATATCAGTTACTTTTAGGGATCTATCAATATTGGTGTTTTTTTTCAATTGGTTATGGTAACATATAAGATTGTTATAGTTTATATGCATTACGATAATAAGGATAAAGAACGACGATTATTGTTCCTTTTGATGAAAATACTAATCTATGGCTTCTCTCATTGTTATTGCTCTGACAGACGCAATTATTACAACTATTGCTGGTATTATGTCATTTGGATTGTCGTTGTTAGTGTAACTATTATTATCATCATCATCATCATCAGACCATTGTCATTACTACTACTGTATCATCCTCTTTTATTTTAATTAGGATCATTGTTATTCTTGTTATTGTTGATTTCATCATTATTGTCATTGTTATTAGTCTATTATTGTTAATTATTATTGTTGTTATTTTTGTTATTGTTTTTGCTTTCACTATAATTATCAATTATATTATTACTATTATTAATATTATCATTATTGTTATCATTATTACTACCATTATTGTTTTTATGTTGTTGTTGTAATCATCATTGTCACTACTATTGTTTTATGTTACTTTAGTAACCATATGTAATTGCCATTGCCATTATTATCCTAATCATCATCTTCATTATCATAACTATGCCATTGTCAACACCATTATTTTTCTCGCTGTTGTTGATATTATTATCATTTTGATATATCATTGTAGTCA
>NW_020872488.1:237408-244908 GCF_003789085.1 Penaeus vannamei
TATTCATTTAGAGTGGAGCAGTCCTGATCTGCGATTGGACAATAAAGTGGGTGTGTGGACCATGGTACTACATTTCGGGGACGACCATTGGCTCATAAGAAGGACGTCACAACTTGTTATTTTTCATTTACGACAAGTATTTTCCCAAAAGAACATACACTCGCGCCACGCAGACCTTTGCAAAATTAACTAGTATCTGTATCCAGCTGACGAACATTAATTTTCCAAGCTAGAAACATTTAGTTCTAAAAGTATAAATATGGATACACGCTTCACATATTCATTTGCCTTATTCCCCATGGAATTCTCAAAGAGTTTCGCTCACTTGGCAAGTGTCCAGATTCATAGTGAAGGGGGAGGGTTGCCACACAGTTTAATGTCTGGTGAGAGTGGAGGCGACGTCTGACAGAGGTATAGGTGTTGTATTTCTTTAGGGTTGGGTAAAGTGATTGTGTGCTTGAGTATGTGAGCTGTGGTGGAATTAGTGTGGAGTTCCTGTTTTCGATAAATTATTTGTTGTCGTTTTGAGAAGAGAGTTCTGTTAAAACGTTTCTTTATCCACGATCGTGTGTGGATGAACAGATTACTGATGTAGAAAGGTTTAAGGTGGCCTTGTTGATTAAGCTCGTGTTAGAGATAATGGTTGAGATATCATAACAGTTTATATGTCTTGGCATAGGTATTTTGCAGTGTAATATAAAATGATGCAAAATCAGCAAAACTTTACAATTTAGGTTTATAGCTCAGCCATTGAAATGAAAAACTGCCTCACCTTTAGTAACAAGGACATTTGACTTCAGCTGCATCGTTAAGAGGCAGATTAATAAAGTTACGTAAATTGCCAGAATATGTGTTCTGTAATCTTTGCACAGGATGGTAATGATAGTAAATGCTCAACTTCATTCTTATTTTGTAGGACGTTCTGGAAGGGACAGCATGCAAAACCGTAATTAAGCCATGCAAGTAAAAGAGGAATTGGAAAAATGCCTATTATAAGGAAGTGAAATACTACTTGTGAGACATCTTAGGATGATTAGATCTTTTATTTAAAAGAACGTTCATGGCACAGATATTAGTTATGTGGTTTAAGGTGAGTTGGCATAATTGGGAGTGCCATTGATAAAGCTCAGGTATTATATGCACTCTTTTAATGGTAATATAATGGCCATAGTAATACTACTGCAGCTGGTAGTATAGCTATGGTAAGACCAGCTGCACATTGTTGTCACTTGTGACTACTTATGGCATTATGGTGTTTTCCTGTGCTACTTCTATATTACTGGCACTATTATGTTAACTTGGCACACAATGAAATCAGCTGACTTGTCAAAATAAATGTACACAACTTCATTTTTTCACTTATTTTCCAAGTGTATCTGCATTTCATAAGGATGCATGCTTTTCTCCAGAACTATTTTTAAATTTATGAAATGTAATGAGCTTAGGACTAAGTAGATATAAATGCAGTGAATTAGAATAATGGAGGTAGTATGACGGAGCAATTTTACATAGCCATGTTTTTTGTATTTTTAGAATTATTCTCAACCCTTCCTCCCACATGTGCTGATATTAATATGTAATGTTATGCATAAAAAATACTCTATCACATAAGATGTTCTAAAAGGACCTATATCTGCCTTGTGAAAATAGCAAAGCCATCTTTTATCAGATTAACAGCTATTCCTTTAATGATTTGTCTATTAGTACTAATACTGTTTAAGCTGTCAGTATCAGAGATATGGTGGTCAGTCTTGAGACTTGGTGAAAGGGTTAATTTATGCGATGGAGGTTGACTGTTGTGATAGCAAGTTACCGATAAGAGATAGTCCTCTGAAGCTTATCAGTTACTAACCACTCTTGAGAGTAAGCTTCAGTCTGTTGAAGGTATTCTGTATAAAAGGTATGTTTGATATGTTTGAAGGAATGGATGAAAGTAAATAATACATGAAGCATAGGACCAATATTGATTTCTTGATTTATATATTTGTAATGGATGACACAGTGAAAGCTGTATATATTTTTTAAAATGTTTTTTGTTACATTAAAAATGGTAATGTAAGCTGTTAATTTATATGCTTGCAGATGCCTAGCCTTCTATATGTAATTTTAATTGCTAAATCTCTTTTTGAAAACTAAGTTATATAAAATGCATTATGATGATCAAGAATACCATTCAGTTATGAGTAGGATGATGATTGTTTCCAGTACTGAATGGGAATGGTTATTAGCATTTATTACAATTGTATGGATTCACAATCATGTAAGAGTATGCTTTTATAACTTTTTCCATACAAATGCAATGCTCCTTTAATATAGTTTAACAAAGACTTGGAATAAAAGGTGATTTTGGATGTAGTGTAATGACTGGTGTAGTGACTGTTGTTATTGTGTTTGGTTATTTTTGTTGATAGGAAATTTTTAAATGAAAAAATCACCAATTACTTTATTATTATCCAATTGCAGGTTGTATTATACATAGTTAGATAATTAGAATGGGGGAACAACGTCTTGCCAAGTGGTACTTTGGAGGCCTAGCATCATGTGGAGCAGCATGTTGCACTCATCCACTGGACCTGCTAAAGGTAAATAAGAAATTAATATTACTCATTATTTATTTGTAAATAAGGAGAAACTGACACTCATTATGTAATGTTCTTTATAAAAGTAATGATTGACTGTCGGTTTCAGGTTCATCTCCAGACACAACAGGTGGCCAGTATGGGAGGCTCTCAGATGGCTGTGCATATAGTGAGGAGCCAAGGCCTTTTAGCTCTTTACAATGGCCTCTCAGCCTCTCTCCTTAGACAGATTACCTATTCAACAACAAGATTTGCAATTTATGAGGTAAGATTCGTATTTAATTTGTGTCACTGTCACTAATCATTAAACATTTCTACATTTTAGTGCAACATTAGGTTTATACTTGTTGCTTCAAAGTAGGATAATGATTTATTTTTTATAGGTAAAGAATATAGGTAGTGATAATATTTTTGTTTTATTTTTTGTTGTTGATAAGCTAGCTACCTGATATATGAATTAAAATGTTTGAGGCTGTTTTAGGTTAGCTTGTGAGATAGTAGAATATAATCTAGCCTTAGTTTTATTTATTTGCTAGAAGATAAAGCTAGTATGTTGGTTAATTTGTAAGGAAACAATGCATTCTTCACATATGAAGTGAACCAATAATCAGTTGATGGATTTGAACATAAATGTGGATGAATGATTTTAAAAAGTAGTGATTTGTTGTTCTAACATCAAGTCATTATATCTTTATGAAATTATTTGATCTCATTTATATCATATTCAAATTAATGTTATTTAATTTGTAATTTTAATGTTATCAGTTTCATTAGTTATTTTTTCATAGATAGGCTTATTGAATTTACCAATGTTTAAAAATTGAACTTACCAATATTTTTTTGATATTTTTGATTCAGTATGAAATTCAAAAATTCCTTTTAGATTTTTTGGTTTACCAATATAACATATACTGAGGATAGGATAAAGAAATTCAGCATTGGCATAACAAAATTGTGTGAGCTTCATATTGACTTGTACATTGAACAGTAACAGTTTTATGCTCTTAGTTATTTGCTAGTGCATGTATTGTTTATTGTTAATAACCAGGAAAGTGTTGTGCTGTTTTGATCTGTAATAAGAGTTTACTTCTTACCGTTGATAATGAAGAGCAGCTCTCTTTCTAGGAAAATTATCTCTTACTTGTAAGTAAGGGATATACCCTAAGACAATTATCTTTTACAGCTTTAGCTTGAAGGAGGCGAAGGTCTGCCGTCCTAATTACCAGTCATAAAGCAGGACTAGCCAGGTTACCATGCTTGTAACCTTAGCAGCATGGTGTGAATTATGTCTGTAGGTGAAGTCTGATGATGGAGTGGTTCGAAGCTTACCTTTGATTCAGATCCTGATCTTTTCTTTCACTGTTTTTTTATTTTATTTTATTTTTTATATTTTTTTAACTGCATTTTTTTTCTCTCCCTCCCTCCTTCCTCTTTCTCCTTCCTCCTTCTCCTCCTCTCCTCCTCCTCCTCCCCCTCCTCTCCTCCTTCCTCCTCCCTCCTCCTCCTCTCCCTCCTCCCCTCCTCCTCCTCCCCTCCTCTCTCCTTCCTCCCCTCCTCTCCCTCCTTCCCCCCCCTCCTCTTCCTCCTCTCCCTCCTCTCCCTCCTCTCCCTCCTCTCCCTCCTCCCCTCCTCTCCTCCTCCCCTCCTCCCCTCTCTCCTCCTCCCCCCTCCTCTCCCTCCTCTCCCTCCTCCCTCCTCTCCCTCCTCCTCCTCCCTCCTCCCTCCTCCCTCCTCCTCCTCCTCCTCTCCTCCTCCTCCTCTCCTCCTCCTCCTCCTCCTCCTCTCCTTCCTCCTTCCTCATCATCCACTCTGTTTTATCCTCTTCCTCCCCTTTTTTCCTCCTTTTTATCGTCTTCCATCTCTTTTTTCCCTCATGCCCTTCCTTTTTCTCCTCTGCTTTTTTCATCCACCTTCTCCCTGTCACTCTCTTTCTTCTTTTTTATGTTTCTCCTCATCCTCTTCATCCTTCTGTTTGTTCCTCCTCCTTCTCTCATCCTCTTCTCCTCCTTCTCTTCATCCTTCTGTTTGTTCTCTCCTCCTCTTCATCCTTCTGTTGTTCTCCTCCTCCTCTTCTCCTTCCTCCTCTTCTCTTCATCCTTCTGTTTGTTCTCCTCCTTCTCTTCATCCTTCTGTTTGTTCTCCTCCTTCTCTTCATCCTTCTGTTTGTTCTCCTCCTTCTCTTCATCCTTCTGTTTGTTCTCGTTCTCCTCATCCTTTCTGTTTGTTCTCCTCCTTCTCTTCATCTTCTGTTTGTTCTCTTCTCTTCATCCTTCTGTTTGTTCTCCTCCTTCTCCCTTCTGTTTGTTCTCCTCCTTCTCTTCATCCTTCTGTTTGTTCTCCTCCTTCTCTTCATCCTTCTGTTTGTTCTCCTCCTCCTCCCTCCCCTTCTCTTCTTCCTCCTTCTCTTCTTCCTCCTTCTCTTCTTCCTTCTTCTCTTCTTCCTTCTTCTCTTCTTCCTCCTTCTCTTCTTCCCCTCCTCCCCTCTCTCCCTCCCCCTCTCCCCCCCTCCTCCCTCCCTCCTCCTCCTCCTCCTCCTCCTCCTCTCCTCCTCCTCTCCTCCTCCTCTCCTCCTCCTCCTCCCTCTCCTCCTCCTCCTCCTCCTCTCCTCCTCCTCCTCCTTCCTCCCTCTCCTCCTCCTCCTCCTCTCCTCTCCTCCTCTCCTCCTCCTCTCCCCTCTCCTCCTCCTCTCTCCTCCTCCTCCTCCTCCTCCCTCTCCTCCTCCTCTCCTTTCCTCCTCCTCCTCCTCCCCTCTTCCACCTCCTCCTCCTCCCCTCTCCATCTCCTCCTCCTCCTTTCCTCTTCCTCTCTCCTCCTCCTCTGCCCTTTCCTCCTCCTCCTCCTCCTCCCCTCTCCTCCTCCTCCTCCTCTGCCCTTTTCTCCTCCTCCTCCTCCTCTGCCCTTTTCTCTCCCTCCTCCTCTTCTGCCTCTCCTCCTCCTCCTCCTCTGCCCTTTTCTCCTCCTCCTCTCCTCTGCCCTTTTCTCCTCCTCCTCCTCCTCTGCCTTTCTCCTCCCCTCCTCCTCCTCTGCCCTTTCCTCCCTCCTCTTCTTCCTCTGCCCTTTCCTCCTCCTCTCTTCTTCCTCTGCCTTTCCTCCTCCTCCTCTTCTTCTCTGCCCTTTCCTCCTCCTCCTCCCTCCTCTGCCCTTTTCTCCTCCTCCTCCTCCTCTGCCTTTTCTCCTCCTCCTCCTCCTCTGCCCTCCTCCTCCTCCTCCTCTGCCTTTTCTCCTCCTTCCTGCCCTTTCTCCTTGTCGTCCTCCTCTGCCCTTTTCTCCTTGTCCTCCTCCTCTGCCCTTTTCTCCTTGTCCTCCTCCTCTGCCCTTTTCTCCTTGTCTCTCTCCTCTGCCCTTTTCTCCTCCTCCTCCTCCTCTGCCTTTTCTCCTCCTCCCCTCCTCTGCCCTTTTCTCCTTGTCCTCCTCCTCTGCCCTTTCTCCTTGTCCTCCTCCTCTGCCTTTTCTCCTTGTCCTCCTCCTCTGCCCTTTTCTCCTTGTCCTCCTCCCCTGTCCTCTCTGCCCTTTTCTCCTTGTCCTCCTCTACCCTTTCTTCCTCCTCCTACTCTGCCCTTTCTTCCTCCTACTCCTCCTCCTCTGCCCTTTCTTCCTCCTACTCCTCCTCCTCTGCCCTTTCCTCCTCCTCCTACTACTCCTCCTCTGCCCTCCTCCTCCCTCCTCCTCCTCTTCCTCCTCTACTGCCCTTTCCTCCTCCTCCTCCTCTCCTCTGCCCTTCCTCTCCTCCTCCTCCTCCTCTGCCCTTTCCTCTCCTCCTCCTCCTCCTTGTCTGCCCTTTCCTCCTCCTCCTCCTCCTCCTGCCCTTTCCTCCTCCTCCTCCTCCTCCTCCTCTGCCCTTTCCTCCTCCTCTCCTCCTCCTTCCTCCCTCCTCCTCCTCCTCCTCCTCCCTCCTCCTCCTCTCTCCTCCTCTGCCCTTTCCTCCTCCTCCTCCTCCTCCTCCTCCTCCTCCTCCTCCTCCTCCTCCTCCTCCTCCTCCCTCCTCCTCCCTCCTCTCCTTCCTCCTCTCCTCCCTCTGCCCTTTCCTCCTCCCTCCTCTGCCCTTTTCCTCCTCCTCCTCCTCCTCCTCTTCTTCCTCCTCCTACTCCTCCTCCTTCTCCCTTTCCTCTTCCTCCTTTTCCTTCCCTTTTCTCTCCTTCTCACTTTCCTCTTCCTTCTCCCTTTCCTCCTCTTCCTCCTCCCTTTCCTCCTCTTCCTCCTCCCTTTCCTCTTCCTCCTCTTCCTTTCCTCCTCCCTTTCCCTTTCCCTCCTCCTCTTCCTCCTCCTCCTCCTCCTCCTCTCCTCCTCCTCCTCCTCCTCCTCTCCCTCCTCCTCCTCCTCCTCCTCCCTTTCCTCCTCCTTTCCTCCCCTCCTCCCCTCCTCTCCCTTCCCTCCTCCTCCTCCTCCTCCCTTTCCTCCTCCTCCTATTCCCAGTCCTCTCTTTCCTCCTCCTCCTCCCTTTTCTCCTCATTTTAATTCCTTTCCTCCTCCAGTAACATACACTGATGAGATATTAATTATTGTTGATTTTATTTAACACTATACTACTTAAGGCAGAGTATTGCTCAATTACCCCATTTTTGTAGTTACCTAGAAATGTGTCCATTTGCTTTTAGGGGTAAAGCACATTATTTTACAATTAAGACATTTTTTTCATAAAAGTTCTAAATGTATTTCATCTTCATATGATGAATGTGTATACTCAGTGTGGACCTTAGTAACAATTATCCTTCCCTGCATACATGAATTCTTTGAAAGAACATTAAGAGATTTTGCTATTCCTGGACATCAGCTTTGTGGTATAGTGTTAATGACTAATACAAAGAAGGGAATGTGTCTTGGCAGAACCACTTCATCAGAGCTTTATCTTGATGCATGAATAAACTTTACATGAGCCAGCTCACAGATGCCTTGTCATGTTTTGATTGCTTTCATTGTTTCA
>NW_020872488.1:277408-281699 GCF_003789085.1 Penaeus vannamei
AAAGACGTTGCCGCAGCCTGAAGACTGGCAAATATTTACAGCCGCCGTAAACTCGCGCGGTCTTCAGATGCCTCGTGAGCTGGAGGTTAGGGTAAATGATGTTGAAAAGAGAGAGGAGAGGGAGGGAAAGGAGGAGGGGAGGGTGAGGGAGGGAGAGAGGAGGGAGGGGAGAGGGAGAGAGGGAGGTGGGGGGAGGGTGAGGGAGAGGGAGGAAAGAGGGAGGGAAGGAGGAAGGAGGGAGAGAGAGAGAGAGAAAGAGAGAGATTTGAAGTTTTTTTATACTTGTTTTTGGGGTGGGGGGGTGGGGGGGTGGGGGTTGATTGTAGGCGGAAGTTGGAAGTGAGGTTTTTTTTTTTCTTTGTTTTTTTTTCTTTTCTTTTTTGATGTGTGGATTTTTTTTTCTTTCGATTTAGAGAGTGGTTGTTATTTAGTGTTACTTTCTCTTACACGAAGGAGCAAGAAAAATGATCTACATCAATACCTATCTATCTCTAATTATATAAATGTAGATGTATATCTGCAAGTGTGCCTCACCCACCCTCACCCCCACCCACACACCCCACCCTACATCTGTATCTATCTATCTATAACAATTATATAAATGTAGATGTATATCTGCAAGTTTCCTCCCCCACCCTCACCCCACCCCCCACCTACACACCACACCCCCACCCTACATCTATATCTATCTATCTATATACAACTATATAAATGTAGATGTATGTCTGCAAGTGTTCCTCACCCACCCTCACCCCCACCCCCTACCCACCCCACCCCACCCCCACCCCACCCCACCAACACCCCAACCCACCAACACCTCCCACCCCACCCCCACCCACCGTCATGGGGTGTAGTCAAAGGCGGGACTCGAGCAGAATCCGCGCCCAATCCATCAGCGGCGCCGCCAGAGAGTGAGCGACGGAAAAACTCCATTTCCCATTTTTCTCGCTTACAAATCACTCTGGCAGCGGAGGAGGGGAGGAGGAGAGGAGGAGAGGAGGAGGAGGAGGAGGAGGAGGAAGAGGAGAGGAGGAGGGAGGAGAGGAGAGGAGGAGGAGGAGAGAGGAGAGAGGAGAGAGGAAGGAGGAGGAGGAGGAGGAGGAGGAGGAGGGCTTGAGGCTCGGATTTGTGATTCTTTTATTTGTTTGTTTGTCATTTATTTTTTTTATTTGGTTGGTCTTTCTCTCTTATTCGTTCGCTTTTCTTTCTTTTTCTTTATTTTTCTTCTGTCTGATCTGTCGTGTCTCGCGGGTGAAAAACAATATGTGCGTGCGTCATCAGTCCGCGTCTCTCAATACTTCTTCATTCTTGCCTCTCGTCGTCCGTAACATAACTCTACATCTCGAACACACAATCTTGTTAGCTCATTGATCTCTTCTTCAGATGCATCTTCTTGCCTGGGTCATCGATACTTACTACAGTGCGTACATAACATTGAACTCTACCGCTCTCTCTCGCTCTCTGCATACTACATAACATAACATCGTGCTACGTAGTTACTTTAACAAGTTGTGAAACGAGAGTGACCGAATTACGATAGATCTGCTGTAACTCATGAGCAATGCGTGCTAATGACGAATCTCTCGTGATCGTACTCTCTGCTGCGTGCTCGTGCGTACGAGTTCGTCTAACCTCTCTCCCTCCTCCTCTCCTCTCTCTCTCTCTCTCTCTCTCAGCTCTCTCTCTCTCTCTCTCTCTCTTCAATCGTCTCTCTGTCTGTCTGTCTGTCTGTTCATCTGGTCGCAATCTCTCTCTCCGGAATCTAACAAGCAAAAATGAAAACAAAAGAAGAGTGATATGACAGAGAAGTCAAGAAAAGTATCG
Organism: Penaeus vannamei; assembly: GCF_003789085.1. Lineage (NCBI taxonomy): Eukaryota > Metazoa > Arthropoda > Malacostraca > Decapoda > Penaeidae > Penaeus > Penaeus vannamei. Next base: position 279,233 of record NW_020872488.1, read on the forward strand.
ATAAAATATGACAAATACAGAAGAAAGAGGAGAGAAGCGAGAAAAGAGAAGAAAGAGAGAAGGCAAGAAAGAGTGTTAAGAAAAGACCCGAGAAAGAAGAAACAGCCTTAAGATCGATAGAGAGAGGAGTGATAAAAGATATAATGAGAGACAAGCCAATAGTGAGAATTAATAAAAGAGACGCAAGCGAGACATCTGCGAGACAGAGGGAAATGAATGAAGATGCTAGCAGTAGAATGGCGCAAGAACAGAGAACACGAGGATCTAAGAGCATGTGTATAAGAATGCTACAGTTACCATCGAGTATATGTTCAAAAAGTGTATATATGAACAGTGTGGGAAAAGATAAGCCGCAGTATACCGACTCAGCACCACACACGAGCCAAATAGATTGGTCCCAAACCAAAGCGTGGCCCTTCCTCCAAATTAAACATCAGAGTACAGGGCGAGTAGAACCGAAAGAGCAGGAGTGTGCGTCTTGTGCGGGTGAGAGGGCAACACATGCTCGAAAGATGCCGAGAATGACTGAATCTTTATATCAGAATATACGAGTTACGGAAAGAAATTCCACAGCGAGCCGTTCCCAACACTTCTAAACCTCCTTCTATGCATCAACGGTATTGTTGACGGCCTTGTAGGGATTCTGAATTAACTCGAGGGGAGGTTAACCCCATTGGTCTCGACAGGATAAGTAATTGTTTTCTATTTGTAAGGCCATCTGTTTGTCCTCCTCTATTGTGTGGGAGTAGCGAGACATCAGTAGAAAGTGGAGGTGGATGACGATAATTCGAAACAAAATACGAGTTGGAAATACGAGTTAAACGAGCCAATGAACGATTTTCTTTTTTTCTCTCTTTTCTCTTGTTACGTGTTTAACATTGTTCATAAAAAAAAGTATAGTTGGAAAAAATCAACATGGCTAGTTACCGCAGCTGATCTTGCCAGATAAAGAGGACAATGGCGAGGTGTTTTTTTAAATTGCAAGATATTACTTCTCGTGTCCACCCCTTGCCCCCGCGGTCTTTCACGCGCGGGGCAAAGGCGATGGATTTCGATGCGGCCGCCCCGGCTGTTCTTGTGGCCGCTGGTAGCGCGTGTGGTGCGTGATGAGCTCCGCGTGAATAGGTCAGCTGATCCGGGGTACCCTAAGGCTTGATGGCCGTAGAATTTGTATATATAGACAAGACGAGCGGTGGTGAGAATGCCTAAATGATATCCAGCCTAATGACCGAGTGCTTTATGCTGTTTTTTTTTGTTTGGTGTATTTTTTTTTACCGCGCCATATAATACTGGCATACATCTATTGACAAGAGCTATATGATAAACATCAACTTCATAGCGTAGCGTCGTCTAGTGTTATCACGTCACTTATCAGTGTGCTAAGTCTACACCACCACTACACACAACAGCCACAAATCTCACGACACACCACACAATCAACACAACACTACACACACACACACAAATACCACTACACACACACATCCACACACCATAACCTATATCACCATCAACATATAAGAATAGACAAATTTATATTACATATTATGATGTACTCAGTAAAGGCCTACTGTTAATAGATTCCTAATCTGATTACCTCTTTCTTGCCACTTTAGAAAAAATGTTATCTCTGTCTTAATGTGATAAAGTTAACTATTCCGTGATAATATATAAATAATAATATATATAAATATATATAATATAAGTTGAACAGGGAGGGGCCGCTATATCATATATATGGTGTCACGTTTAAATAGATACTAAGTCTGTGTAGTCTGACAGTGACATAATTTCTAAGCCAGCTAAATATAATGTGACCAAGATACATGTTATTACAGTATTAGTCAAACCAGTGAGCTTGTAACCATTCTGTGTCATAGGGTGGAGTCGATTGTCCGCAAGATTGTAAAAGGTCAAGAGCTAAAATGAAGCATATTTAATTTGCGGCTTTTTGAAAAGGAATGGTGAATGCAAATATGAATGAAGAATGTGAGTTTTAATCTGGGTTCTTGTAATAGCAATATTACATGCAAATTATAATAATGAATAGAATACGAATTTAATTGGATTTTTAAAATACGATACATATGTGTTAAAATATGAATTATGATTAATATGAACATTATTTGGAAAATAAAAAATTAAAAATAATAATTAGCAACTGAGAAATTAGGGTGGAACATCATAAAATAAATGTTGTTCGATAAATTTTTTATATATGTAATTTCCTTTGTGAATTATAGTAAGGGCTATTTATTTTTTTTTTTTTTTTTTTTTTTTTTTATTGATATAACATAAAGGAAAACCTGTATTAGTCAATTTTTTTTCCTCTCAGAATTATCATCGATATCGTATAAATATAGATCGCATTATTATGAGTAGCAAGCGCCCAAGGTTAGTTAGGTAGACAACGCAGGTAGAGAATTTCTTAGAACGTAGTCGAAAAAAACAATTAATAATTGATCTA
>NW_020872488.1:290582-293082 GCF_003789085.1 Penaeus vannamei
GTGAAAGAACGAAAAAAAAAGCGAAAGAGAGTTTAACGCGAGGGAAAGAACGAGAAAAAAAGGAAGAGAGAGAGAAAAAAACCCAGAGAGAAACGTAGATGAAAGAACGAAAAGAAGGGAAATAGTCAAACGTTGGTGAAAGAACGAAAAAAGGGAAGATCGTCAAAGGTGTTAAAAAAAAACAACATAAAAACGAATAACTGGGAGAGCAAAACAAGTAATAAAGTTACACGATAAGACGGGCGATAAAGGCTAAACTCCCGATAACAGTTTCGCGGATGGGACAAAAAGGAAAAGAAAAATTACAAAAGAGATAAAATAGAAATCAAGAAGAATAAGAAAGATTACAAAAAAGATAAAATAAGAATTGAAAAGAAAAAGAAAAATTACAAAAAAAGATAAAATAAGAATTAAGAAGAAAAAGAAAAATTACAAAAAAAGATAAAATAAATAGATAAATAACTAAATAATAATAATAAGGACAACTTACCCAGGATCCGCTATCATGTCTCTCGCCCAGAAGAGAATTCAGAGGAGCAAGTGAAGGAAGGAAGCAGACATGGTGAGAAGAAAATTAACCTCAACGAATGAGGAGATAGAGAGAAAGAGATGACAAGCTCGAAGTGACGAGAAGGCCGAGGAGGGGAGGAGGAAGGGCTGACGGGCGTGCGACGACCGGTGTCAGACGGTGCCGCCCTCGAGTGCCAGACGGTGCCGCCCTCGAGTGCCAGACGGTGCCGCCCTCGAGTGCCAGACGGTGCCGCCCTCGAGTGCCAGACGGTGCCGCCCTCGAGTGCCAGACGGTGCCGCCCTCGAGTGCCAGACGGTGCCGCCCTCGAGTGCCAGACGGTGCCCCCTCGAGTGCCAGACGGTGCCGCCCTCGAGTGCCAGACGGTGCCGCCCTCGAGTGCCGGTGCCGCCCTCAGTGTCAGACGGTGCCGCCTCGAGTGCAGACGGTGCCGCCCTCGAGTGCCAGACGGTGCCGCCCTCGAGTGCCAGACGGAGTGTCAGACGGTGCCGCCCTCGAGTGCCAGACGGTGCCGCCCCTCGAGTGCCAGACGGTGCCGCCCTCGAGTGCCGGTGCCGCCCTCGAGTGCCAGACGGTGCCGCCCTCGAGTGCCAGATGAGCCCGCCCGAATCCCGAGGGTGAGGTGTCGAGGAGGACGTCGGAGGACAAGAGGTGATGCCAAGAGGATCGAAGGGAACTCGGTGACGGTGACACTGACGTGACTATGACGGTGCAGAAGATGTTGCGATGTGCGTCATGTCGGGAGCCCGCGCAACACTCCCCCAAGATAACGTGCAAGATGTGTCGGTCCAGAAGGAGGTGAGTAGGAGATGATGTGGAGGGGGGGCGGGGAGGGAGGGAGGAGGGGTGGTTTGGTGTGGTTATTGTTGTTTGTTGTTTGTGTTGTTGTTATGTTGTTGTTGTAGTTGTTTATGTTGATGTTGTAGTTGTATTTTGTTGATGTTTTTGTTGCAGATTTTGCGTAGCTGGCTTTTTATAATGTAAGTTTTGTCGCAGTTTTGTGTAATTTTGCGTTGCATTTTGTAATGAGATTTTGTGTTGCATTGTAACATTGCATGTTGTGTGTGTGTTTTTTTTTCTTTTTTTATTTAGCTTGATTTGTATTTTTATGATGCAGGTTTTGTGTTGCAAAGTTATCAGTTTGCTTGAGTTGCAGTTTTAATTTACAGTTTTGTTATTACATTGAGGAACAGTTTTTGTGTTGCAATTCATAGTTGCATTTTTGTTTTTGTTAACAGAGCTGCAATTTTTGTGTTGCAGTTTATCATGTCTTGCAGTTTATATTAGTCTCACGATTGAGCTTCATCATTAGTCTTGTGTTGCAGTTTTGCTTTGCTTGACGGTCTTGCAATCTGAGCAAAGGCACTGTGTATTGCGTGGGCATGTGGTGAGAATATCCTCCCGCTTGACACACAATATATGTTGCATGGCGATGTGGCAAACCGTTCTTAAATTTGATGATACCCGATGCTCTTCTGTTGACCTTGTCTGTGTTGCGTGGCGTGGCGACTTGAAATCGATATGGCAACCCGATTTGACCTGGTGGGGTCAGGTTGCAACTGGGAATTATATGTGAAACAATCGGGGTCATGTGACCTGCCTCGAAGTTTCAGGTCGTCTGCGGGAAGTTGGGTCAGGATATTAGAGATAGCTTGATTTGCATCGTGGAAGAGGGATCTTTTGTCTAGTAGGTGCAAAGGAGGATGGTCAGGTAAATGATTATAGGAAGAGGGAGAGGGAGGGGGAGAGGGAGGAGGAGGGAGGGGAGGGAAGGGAGAGGGAGAGGGAGGGGGAGAGGGAGAGGGAGGAAGAGACAGGAGAGAGAGAGAGAAGAGAGAAGAGAGAGACACCAAAAGACCGAGTCACCGATACCGAGAGTGAGAAAGCGTGGGAAAGGAGAAAAAAAACAAACATAAAAACGCGTATTTACACTCAAAACTATAACAATCAACGAGAGAGCCATATCTCCTC
>NW_020872488.1:299046-301546 GCF_003789085.1 Penaeus vannamei
TTCCTTATTTTACTCCTTTCTCCTCCTCCCTTCATTCCTTCTCCTTTTTTTCTTTTCCTTCTATTCCCTATTTATCCTCTTCCCCTCCTCCCTTCTTCTCTCTCTTCTTACCTATTTCTCCTCTTCTCCTCCTTCCTTCATCGCTTCCTCCCTCCTCTCTCCTCTTCCCTGTTTCCCCTCATCCCCTCCCCTTCTTCCTCTCTTCTTCCTCTTACCTATCCCCCTCTTCTCCTTCTCTTTTCTTTCCTTTTCTCTCTCCTCCTCCTATTACCTCTTCCCTCCTCCCTTCATCACTTTTCCTTCCCTCCCTTGCCCCTTCCCTACCCCCCCTCTTCCAACTCCTCCCCCTACCCACCGACTCCACCCCTTCCCCCACGCCCGCCACCTCAAACACTGTCTACCGCCCACAGCGTCCTCTCCGCCCACGCCCCCGCCCCCCTGCCTTGCCCGGTGGTGATGTGACTTATGGGTTGGAGGAGAAAGAGAGAGAGAGAGTGAGAGAGAGAGGGAGGGAGGGAGGGAGAGAAAGAGAGAGAGAGAGAGAGAGAGGGGGGGAGAGGGAGAGAGAGAGGAGAGAGAGAGAGAGAGAGAGAGAGAGAGAGAGAGAGAGAGAGAGAGAGAGAGAGAGAAGAGAGAGAGAGAGGGAGGGAGGGAGGGAGGGAGGGAAGAGAAGAGAGAGAGAGAGAGAGGGGGGGGAGAGAGGGAGGGAGAGAGGGAGGGAGAAGAGAGAGAGAGAGAGAGAGAGAGAGAGAGAGAGAGAGAGAGAGAGAGAGAGAGAGAGAGGAGACGAGAGGGAGGGAGGGAGGGAGGGAGGGAGGAGGGAGAGAAGAAAGAGAGAGAGAGAGAGAGAGGGAGAGAAAAGGGGGGGTGGACGACGAGAGAGAGAGAGAGAGAGAGAGAAGAGAGAGAGAAGAGAGAGAGAGAGAGAGAGAGAGAGAGAGAGAGAGAGAAGAGAGGGAGGGGGAGGGAGGAGGGAGTTGAGAGAGGAGAAAAGAAGAAAGGAGAGAAGATAGATAGAGGAGAGAAAGGAGAAAGAGAGAGAGAAGAAGAGAGAGAGAACGGGGGGGCGGAGGGGGGGGGGGGGGGGGTGGGAGGTGGGGGGGGGGGGCGGGGGGGGGGGGGGGGGGGGGGGGGGTGGGTTGGGTGGGCGTGGGATGGGGGGGGGGGGGGGGGATTACGGGGGGGGGGGGGTGGGGGGGGGGCGGGGGGGGGGGGGTGGCGGAGGGGGGGGGGGGGGGGGGGGGGGGGGGGGGGGGGGGGGGGGGGGGGGGGGGGGGGGGGGGGGGGGGGGGTGGTGTGGTGTGGGGGTGGGGGGGGGTGGGGGGGGGTGGGGGGGGGGGGGGGGGGGTGGGGGGGGGGAGAGAAGGAGAGGGAGAGAAGGAGAGAAGAGAAAAGGGAAGAACAAACCAAAAAAGAGAGAAAAGAAAAACCCGGAGACACGAGAAGAGAGAGAGAGAGAGAGAGAGAGACGCTGAGGTGATCGATCTCTCGGGTGTGGACACTGATGAAGCGAAAATACTCGTAAGGAAATGATTCAGCTGTTTCGGGAGGTGGGAATTTTGCATAGAGTTTTTTTTATCATTATATTTTATATTAATCATTATTAGTATTTATTTAATTTATTTACAATATATCTTATTTATTTTTATTTATCAATTATCTTATTTTTTTGGGGGGGGGATTTTGCCTGGATTTTTTTTATTCATTTCCATTATCATTCTTAGTTATGTCCTTTATGTACTCTTGGTTTTTTATTATCGTTTTTTTTTTTGGGGGGGGGCGGGGTAGCCTTGTTTTAACCTTTTTCCAGGAAATGCTGTCAGCTATTTTCGTGAGGTAGTAAATTTGGAATGTTCCCTATTTTTTATTATTTTTAATTGTCATGCTAATTTTTCTAGCAATCAATTTGATGGAAATTTGCCACATTTATGAAAGTATGATTTTGTTTCTTTACTCTACAGTTTAAGTTCAGGAACCTGTCGACTAAAGTTGATATTCTGTTGTTTTCTTGTTTAATTTTACGAAAGAATTTAGCCATGATTTTATCATCATTTATCTATTCGTGTTTATTCATTTATTAAAAAATACTCCACCTGTCACAATGAGGTGGGATCTATTTTTTTCTTTTTTGTGTATTAATCATCTATTTCACTATCTATCTACTACATTTATCTATTTCAAAGGAATTGTGTCTCTTGCCATGTAATGCACAAATTTTAGATAACTAGTTGATTTTTGTTATCCTTTACTTACATAATTGCTTCGTTACTTACATACTTATTTTTGTATATATCAATTATTTGAATTATCTGTTAATATCTACTCTTCTATTCGTCTATTAAAGGCTTGGGAGATGAGATGAAAAAAAAATTGGATGACTCAATTTTCACAATTTTTCTTCCTTTAAAAAAAGACAGTCTTTCAATTCTCTTTCCCTATTTCTTTTTCTCTCCTTTTATCGCTTTTCCATCAAAATCTCTCTCTCCTCTCTCTCTCTTTC
>NW_020872488.1:319046-324046 GCF_003789085.1 Penaeus vannamei
TTCATTCCATCGTTTCAAAGTCTTGCATGGTTCCTTCCTCGTCCTCGCCCTCATACCCTCTGCCCCCTCCTCCCCCTTCCCCTTGAAAGGCTCTGAACTTGGCCTGGAGTAAAAGAAAAAAGAAAGAAGAAAAAAATAATAAATAAAAAAAGATAGATGGCTAAAAACGATGGTATCTGGAACTGCAGACTTTGAATACAAATGACTTTCATATTTTGGGTAACATCTTAATTAATCTGCGGGCTGAGCCAAACATTTCTGTTATCTCGAGAGAGAGTTTTGGGGTGGTGGTGGAGGAGGGGGATGCAGAGGGATGGGGGAGCAAGGGTATGAGAGGCTGTATGATTTCCTTTATAATTTCTTATCTTCCTCTTTCTCTCATTTTTTTCTGCCTCTCTTCCCTTCACTTTATCCCTCAATTCCATTGTTCGTCTCTCTCTCTTCCTCCACCTTTTCTTTCTTTCTCTCTCTCTCTCTCTTTCTCTTTCTCTTTCTCTTTCTCTTTCCCTTTCTCTCTCTCTCTCTCCTCTCTCTCTCTCTCTCTCTCTCTCTCTCTCTCTCTCTCTCTCTCTCACTCTCTCACTCACTCACTCACTCACTCACTCACTCACACACACACACACACACACACACACACACACACACACACACACACACACACACACACACACACACTCTTTCTTTCCATCTCTTTCTCCCACCTCTCTCGCTTTACCTCTCTCCCCTTATATCGTTTAATCTCTCTCTCTCTCTCTACCTTTACTTCCCTCTCACCCTCTCCACCTCTCCTTCCCTCTCGCCCTATCCACCTCTCCTTCCCTCTCGCCCTATCCACCTCTCCTTCCCTCTCCCTCTCTCCTTCCTCCCCTCTCTATCAATCTATCTCTCTTTCCTTCCCCCTCTCACTCTCCTTCCCCCTCTCACTCTCCTTCTCCCTCTCTCTCCCTTCTCCTCTTTCTCTCTCCCTCTTTCTCCCACACTTTCGCTCTCCCTCTCCCTCCCTCTCTTTCTCTCTCCCTTTCCCTCTCCTTTTATCTCCTCCCTCCTCTTTTTTCTCTCTCCCTCTCCCTTCCTCTCTTTCTCTCTCCCTCTCCCTCCGCACCTCTCTTTCTCTCTCCCTCTCCCTCCGTCCCTCTCTTTCTCTCTCCCTCTCCGACACCTCTCTCCCTTTCCCACCCTCTCTTTCAATTTCCCTCTCCTATCCTCTCTTTCTCTGTCACTCCCTTCCTCCCTCCTTCTCCCTCTCTCTCTCTCTCTCTCTCTCTCTCTCTCTCTCTCTCTCTCTCTCTCTCTCTCTCTCTCTCTCTCTCTCTCTTTCTTTCTTTCTCTCTCTCTCTCGTCTTTCCCTCCCTTCCTTGCTCTCTCTGTCTCTCTCTCTCGTCTTTCCCTCCCTTCCTTTCTCTCTCTCTCTCTCTCTCTCTCTCGTCTTTCCCTCCATTCCTTTTCTCTCTCTCTCTCTCTTTCAATTTCTCCCTTCCTCCCTCCCTCCTCCCTCTCCTTCTCCCTCCCTTCCTTTCCCTCTCTCTCCCCGTCCCTTCCTCTCTCGTTCTGTCCGCCATTTGGTCACGTGAATATAAACATGCTGCCAGTGCCACAGATATGCATTACTGTATTCCACAGTGTGAACTGAGTAGGGATAGACATTTAGGCACGGACACAGAAGAACGATTTGTTGGGTGGGTATCTTGGTGTGTGTGTGTATGTGTGTGTGTGTGTGTGTGTGTGTGTGTGTGTGTGTGTGTGTGTGTGTGTGTGTGTGTGTGCGTGTGCGTGTGCGTGTGCGTGTGCGTGTGCGTGTGCGTGTGCGTGCGTGTGTGAATGAGAATATGAGAGAATTAAAGTAAGACCGTGTTGGTATGTTTATGTCTATTTTTAAAAATGCGTTCCGAAAGAAAAGTAGGGGTAGAATGAGAAACTAAAGACTTAGGAAGGCCCGGCGGGAGAGAGTGGATAATTATCAAAAACGCTAAATTGAAATCCAAAGAAATAGCAAGGAAGAAAACCAAGCAATGGTCCCAGCGGAAAGAGGGTTAGCTCAGGTCAACGGCCCGCTACCTACCCTACCTTTACCCCCCTCTCCCCTACCCTCCCAATCCCGCGACACACTCCGCCTCTCTGTGGGTGGAGCCAATTCTACGTCAATAAAGCTGATAATGGCATGAAGCTGCTAAGGTCATTGTGCAACACTTACCCCAACCCCGCAGCCCCCCTACCCCCCCCCCCCCCCAGACAGAGGGAATGCCTTCAGACTGCGATGACCTGCGCTTCGTGAGAGCGGGCGCTTGCGGAGGGCGAACTGCTTGCGGCCGCGAGGGATTCGGCTGGTGACTGCGAGCGGTCTTGTGCGTCGCTTGGTAAACGTCAGCGGGGCTGCGACGTCACTCATTGATAGATGCTTTTTCAATCAAGAATGCATGAAATTGAATTGGACGTGAGTGTGAGTGTGTGCGCGTGTGTGTGAGTGTGTTTGTGTGTGCGTGTGTGTGCGTGTGTGTGTGAGTGTGTGTGTGTGTCTATATATATACATATATATGTACATATATATATGCATACATAACATATATACACATATAAACATATACATGTGAATATACATATACATATATATATATTATATATATATATATATATATATATATATATATATATATGTGTGTGTGTGTGTGTGTGTGTGTGTGTGTGTGTGTGTGTGTGTGTGTGTGTGTGTGTGTGTGAGTATATCCAACCCTCACTCTCGTTTCAAACGGATTGTTCAAAATTAGTGTCTCCGTATAAAAGTGTAAACAGGAACTCTCAGAGTAGAAATGACCATTGGACCATCCACACGCGTCGTTTTAAGAATACTTACGTGGAAATACACATCATTCTTTATTTAGCTTATATGCAAATGAATGCACACGAGATGCCATATATTCTTACATCCCTAAGATGTACATACCTGATAATTGAAGCCATTTTGTAGAGCTGCGGTGGCGGCTACGGTCAGGCTGGGGGTCCGCTCTTCCAATCCGTCAACATCTGATTCGCTTCCCTGCCTACTCCTCTCTTCCTGCCTGTCCTTCCTTTATCCTTCCTTTTCTCTTCCTCACAACTCTCTTCTTTCCGTTCCTCTTGTTTAATACAACGTAGCTGCTGTTACGTTACTCTTAAAAACTTTTGCTCCGCTAATTCTCTTTTCGCTTGCACCGTTTCGTAATAATTTCCGATTTTCTTTCTGCTGAGCCGTTGGCCTCGCTTACTTTCGTCTCTTTGTCAGTTCCAGCTAACTTCACTAGCACGTCGTCTGATACCCGATAAATTCTCCTCCACTAAGAATGTCGGCTCCTATATCTACCGTGATTTATTTTTTCCCCTATATTTTCCTTTTCTTTTCTTCTGCATTCAAAATACAGCGTGAAACGAAAATTCAATGCCCACTTTTTCTAAGGGAGAATTCTAGTATCTTTATTTACTTTAGAAGTGAATTCAACTCGTCACACAAAAAATGTCCTCAAAAGTTTCCTTTGCGTCCATGCGTATATTTCCCACTGGCTATGACGTTCGATTTGGAAGGGACTGAGGCTGAACACAAGAGTGGCTACTTGGAGTCTATAATGATATCGTCAAAGAACTATGGCAAAGAACACAATCAACTTAAGAACTCAAAAATAGCTGATAAAAAGAATGAACCAAGACCTTTCCAGAGGGGCGGGGTCAACTCGAGTCACAACAATCACTACACATGGCACACAGGCGACAGGCCGCTGGTCCTGCCGGGGCGAAATTCTCTTTTCGGGGCCGCATGGAAACACCGAGGCTCACCGGGCTATCTTTTTGCTCTCCTTCTCTCTTTCCTTTCCGAAAATAATTCTACCGAGTTCACTTAGGCATTACAAATAAGGGAGAATCATGAATGTAATAAGATACAGGCACTTCATAGAGGGCACTTAGTAATCACATTCCAACAGCTTATGAAAAAGTTGCAGTAGAAAATTAGAAAATTGCCTGTCTCTACTTGTTAAAGTAATAATAGCAGTACTGATGAGAGTTACAGTGAAGATGATAATAATAATAATAATAATAATAATAATAATAGATAACGATAATAATAATAGCTGTGGTAGTAGTTGTGATAGTGGTAGTAGTTGTAGCGTTAGTATACTAGTATATTTACAAACACCTTAGCAGCTAGTTGGCAATTAAAGATCTACTCCTAGTGGCGGTCTCGACGAGTCCCTCCCTTCACGGCCTCAAGATGTGCTGAAGACGCAAGATAACACCGGCGCTAACCTCGCCGCCCGCTCTGCCGCCGCGCCCTCGATGCTGCTCTTGGCGGTGGTGGTGGCAGCGAGAAATGTATATGCGGCGACGATTGGCAAGGTGGCGGCGACGGCGCTAGCAGTGATTCTGGCGGTGGCAGCGGCAGCAGCTGTAGCAGTGACGTTGGCGATGGCAGTGCTGGCAGTGCTGGTAATGCAGGAGATGGTGGCAGCGGCGTTAGTTACGGAGGCGACAGCGGCAACGTTAGTGGTGGCGGTGGCTGTAGCGGTGGCGGCAGCGGCGGCGGCGGCGGACAAGAGCATGTGGCCCTGGGAACACATCACCACTCCAGGGGCTGACACTGCCATCCACTGACACACACGTCGGTCCGCCTGGCCAGTCCGTGCCGACACGCTCGGGCACCCGCGCACCATCCACGTCCTCCGCCTCGGGTCGCGACTCGCTCGGCCTCGCTCGCTCGGCTCCTCGCGCCCGCCGCCCGGACTCCAGCCGACTCCACCTCACGATCGCCTTCGGACCATGACAGGGCCAGCGCTCAAGCCTCGACTTTGTCTCTTACTCTAACTGCAGTTTTAACCTGTTCGCGGTGGTCGGCTTCCCCGCCTGGCCAGTGGTCTCCCTTACTTCCCTTGGCGCGCCCTTCCGGATGCTAGTCTTACCTGCAACAGAGAAGGAAACACGTGAACAGCTGATCACAGCGGACGAGCAAGGGTTTAATTTTCCTCTCACACACACACATA
>NW_020872488.1:344046-349041 GCF_003789085.1 Penaeus vannamei
ATACAGTTCAACTATAGCGTGGCTGGGGTAATATTGATGTGGGTTTGTTGTTGCTGTTGTAATGGCACGTGGCTGCTGATATTGATGTTATTGCTACTTCAGATAATTGCAGTATTGGTATTGCAGCTGGGATTCGAGTTTACTGTTGGTGCTGATTTTAACAGTGCTACTGATAACATTAGCGGTAGTGGTATTAAAGGCGGTCATAATGGTTATGCTGCTAAGTTCTTGGGATGTTTAAGGGTAAGTGTTAATGCTAACGTTGAACTATAGGTAACTACAAACACTGCTGTCGGTACCGACAGTGGTTGCGAGATTTATGGCTACTTACATAGGTAGTGATAATGGATGTTTTGGATGGGTGTTTGGTTAAGAGACTGATGATGAAGATAACAATAACTAATGGTGCAACTGATTGTGAACAACTGATGGCACTGACCTTGATAACCAATGGAGCTTATCCTTTCAATAGCTATAATGATGGTAATCCCTATGATACGACGCTTCAATCTGAGCAATGATTAAAATGGCACTACGGGTTTCGGGAAAAGAGATGGCAACCGTTTTCGATGGTTTTTAGTTATTGTTGGCGATAAGAGTAAACACACACGTACAGCAACTGACACGAGTATAAACACTAGTATCATATGTAAATATTAACACATGACAATAATGACAGTCATGGTATTAGAATATCCTGAAACGCGGATGTCAAAGAACCATCTTCCACGAAAACAAACTCACGAAGTCCAGTATTTGTCTCGAACCGCCGCCCGCCTCCCTGTCCTTGAGCCCTATCCTGGCAACAAGCTCTTATCAGTCAAAGTTGTACATACATCCATATTTACTAACTATACGTATCATTCTCACTGATTTTAAAGTGCGAATAAGACATGTGAAGTTCAATTATTTATTTTGAGAAAGAAATGCAAGGCTAAGAGACATTGTTTACATCACTGATACCAGTTAGCATTTGTTGAGAGGAATTATCTGCGTAGTTCACTATTTTTCTTCGAAGTTCCCCCCCCCCCCCCAACATCTGTTTTTGATCATTCTCGCCCGTTCCACTCACCGTGTGCTTGTTATTTCCAGCAGAGAAGACTGATATTTCAATGATTTACCAAGTCGGATTCAGACAATAACTTTCAAGCACGGTAGAGATTCTTGGCTGTAATTAAATATTCTGAAATAGTGTTCTCATTACTTGTCCTTTGAGCATGTGGAAACGAGAACAATTTAGTTCAATAAGTCAATATCATTTCAGGTCGAAAACGTATTTCATTTCACAGTGACGGCGGCGAAGTGAATTTCAAAAGAATACCACACAGGTTAGACAAAGCTGAATACTCAAAAGAATGATCCAATAAAGTAACTTAAATTTTAGCACGCATTAGAATCAATGGAAGTGATGGCTCAGTGACGGAAGCAACTGTGCACTCAGTAAGGCACTCTGTCCATAAACTCATGAAATATATGTAGGCAACTGCATGTACAAAAACAAGCAGCATGTAATGACGTCATGATTGAGAGCACGATCAACCACATTAAAATTTGCATTTTATTAATGGCAGCTACGATGATCAATAATAAGCATACTGCAACTCTCTTTAACTGACAATGCATCACAACGCAGGCCCAATCGCTTCGACTTCACCAAGATGTTTCTAAATGTGATTCTGCCATCTTCATTACCGTATGCATTCTACCCTTTCCTGCAACAAGTCTAGGGATGGGGAAGGCTCTTAACATCATGATGTGCTCCGGAATGGGCAATGTTAACCTAGCGAACCTACTGCATGTCATTTTTTAATCGCACTTCTTGATCATGATTGTTTTATCTAGCGCCCGTCCCCCCCGCCCCCCACTACCACCGGGGCAGCGGATCAGCAACAGAAACACCAACAAGAGGACGCGAGAGAACCCACACCTGGTCGGCTGAGGGGAGGGAGGGAGGGAGGGTTGGGGTGCAGCTGATAGTGGCCTCAGTCATGTCTCAGACCAGCTCAACATGTCATGCCGGAGGAGGGAGTGTGGTAGAGGTGGAAGGAGGAACGCTGGGGTTAAATGCCGGTGTAATCAATGTATGTTTTCTCTTTGAATATCTTCTTTATCAGACTGTCACATTTCACATAAGGCAGTGAAAGCACGGCACCTATCGAAAAGGTTTCAGCGTCGAAGGCATGATTTGTGAAGGCCGTTGCATATGGACCGCGTCTGCAACGTGAGTGAATCGGGAGAATAAAATTCCTCAAATGTGACGATGGGAAGGAGAGTATGCAGGGACGAGAGCAGGTATGTGTGGCGAGCATGCGGTGCGTGGGCCCGGTTGGTTGCAAGGTTCAGCCAAGGCCGTTGCAGGGCCTACGGTGTGGCGGGTGGCGGTGGTGGAGATGGTGAGGTGGGTGAGAGGGAGTCACGGGGTACGGCGCTCGTTTGGATGATGGTGACGATGAGGAATAATGGTGGTGGGTGTCGTGTAGGGCCACATCAGGTCATGTTGAGCTAAGTGCCGGAGCTGGCAACATGCACGGTGAATACCTGCCAGCTCCCACTAGCATGGCGCCTGCCTTGCCAAATATGCCGCCCGCTCTCTCAACATCCCCGCTCACACATAGTACACACGAGCACAAGTGGCAGCAGGGTTGCCAGGGTCCCCGCTGCCGCACCTTCCACTTACAGGGTCCAGTGCGAGGACGAGGGCACAGGCGTGACTGCGGCTAGGCATAGGGTGTGGACGCGGCGAGTTGCGGTATGTAGGGAGCTGCGTCCTTACGTCACACGAGCTGGAGGCACACTGGGCTGCCACCGCAGTCACCGGAGTGGTGAACTGCTGCCGCTGCTGCCGCTGCCGCCGCGGCTGCCGCTCCTGGCTGCCAGTCTTCGCCACCAGGCCACCAGCACCGCGCTCGTGGACCGCGGACCACTTCACTGCAGGCAGTCCTCATATCATGTTCATGCACTGTATCACAAATATGCACATTTTCCCAAACCTTAGAATGTAAGGAGCTTATTAGTAAACGTTCATTTACATGTCCATATACCTATTGTCCCAAGTTTTGATCATCTGTAATAGAAGAAACATGGATGGAGTATTTAAAAATCCCGTAGAGTTTACAAGTGTCATGCACCTGTGTTGCCAGTGATCCTAGAGCTGTTGACGTTGGGCACACCTACAATGACATCACAAGGAAATTCTTCATTTTGAAATTTATAGGACCTGACGCAATAAATGTACATGTCCTTCATTCTGTAAAAAATCAAAGCAGGAACTCCATAATGGCCAATGTGGTTGAACCACATCCATTTTGACGGCGGTCAAGGATACATGTCGCTTGCATCTACTACACTAATTTACTAGAAAACCAGATCGATCTGTTGGAACAACAGTTTCTTCTAGAATGCATTAATGGCCGGGAGAAAGAACATATAATCAAACATGTATCAGACCTTGAAAATGATGTGTATAGGCAAGAGGCATCGCAACCATGAAGCAAAATACTATACCTAGTCCCCAGAATCGACAACGAATAGCCAAAATGTCTGCCAGAATTTGGTCCCTGTGAATGGAGGAGCGACGAGGCAAGCGTCTGGTCAACCCCTTTAAGTCTCCCCCTCAGCATGTTAGCCGACCCGACCAGCCGTAGGTGGGATTCGTGCGGTAGCCTGTGACGGGAGCTCCTGCACAGAACCCTCTACAGGACGCTGGGATCAAGGCGCATATATATGGATCCTAGTAATGTGGACTCGTGCCGGCATGGCGACCATTCGCTGAGTGACAATAATAAGAAATGTGTGTGTGCCAGGATAGGAAGATTTGTTCAAGGACGTCCATACTGTAATTAAGGTGGTGAGGTGTCGATCAAACAGCACAATTAGGTCGAGTAAACTTTTATGTTTTTAAAGTGAAAAAAGGAATTATCCTGTACATATACATACTTAGTCAACTATTGCTTCTGTGTATAACATTTGTGAGAGATCTGCATTAAGTAGGAAAGCAGAATTTGCTCTCTCTCTCTCTCTCTCTCTCTCTCTCTCTCTCTCTCTCTCTCTCTTCTCTCTCTCTCTCTCTCTCTCTCTCTCTCTCTCTCTCTCTCTCTATACTACATATATGCATGCATATATATATATATATATATATATATATATATATATATATATATATATATATATATATATATGTGTGTGTGTGTGTGTGTGTGTGTGTGTGTGTGTGTGTGTGTGTGTGTGTGTGTGTGTGTGTGTGTGTGTGTGTGTTGTGTGTGTGTGTGTGTGTGTGTGTGTGTGTGTGTGTGTGTGTGTGTGTGTGTGTGTGTGTGTGTGTGTGTGTATACATAGACAATATATACACTCTCTCTCTGTCTCTCTCTCTCTCTCTCTCTCTCTCTCTCTCTCTCTCTCTCTCTCTCTCTCTCTCTCTCTCTCTCTCTCTCTCTCTCTCTCTCTCTCTCTCTCTCTCTTTCTCTTTAGCCATACATATATACAGACAATATATATATATACTCTCTCGCTCTCTGTCTCTCTCTCTCTCTTTCTCTCTGTCTCTCTCTCGCTCTCTCTCTCTCTCTTCTCTCTCTTCTTTCTCTCTTCTTTCTCTCTCTGTCTCTCTCTCTCTCTCTCTCTCTCTCTCTCTCTCTCTCTCTCTCTCTCTCTCTCTCTCTCTCTCTCTCTCTCTCTCTCTCTCTCTCTCTCTTCTCTCTCTCGCTCGCTCGTCTCTCTCTTTCTCTCTCACGCTGTCTCTCTCTCTTCATCTCTCTCTCTCTCTCTCTTCTCTCTCTCTCTCTCTCTCTCTCTCTCTCTCTCTCTCTCTCTCTCTCTCTCTCTCTCTCTCTCTCTCTCTCTTCTCTCTCTCTCTCTCTCTCTCTCTCTCTCTCTCTCTCTCTCTCTCTCTCTCTTCTCTCTCTCTCTCTCTCTCTCTCTATATATATATATATATATATATATATATATATATATATATATATATATATATATATATTCATATGTAATATATACAGT
>NW_020872488.1:358081-368081 GCF_003789085.1 Penaeus vannamei
TGTCAATTTTAATCCGCCCCAGGCGATGTCAATTTTAATCCGCCCAGGCGATGCAAATTTAATCCGCCCCCCAATTTTAATCCGCCCCAGGCGATGTTTTAATCCGCCCCAGGCGATGTTTTAATCCGCCCCAGGCGATGTCAATTTTATCCGCCCCAGGCGATGTCAAATTTAATCCGCCCCAGGCGATGTCAATTTAATCCGCCCCAGGCGATGTCAATTTAATCCGCCCCAGGCGATGCCAATTTTAATCCGCCCCCAGGCGATGCCAGCCCCAGCGATGTCAATTTAATCCGCCCCAGCGATTTTTAATCCGCCCCAGGCGATGTCAATTTTAATCCGCCCCAGGCGATGCAATTTTAATCCGCCCCAGGCGATGTCAATTTAATCCGCCCCAGGCGATGTCAATTTTAATCCGCCCCAGGCGATGCAATTTTAATCCGCCCCAGGCGATGTCAAATTTAATGCCGCCCCAGGCGATGTCAAATTTAATCCGCCCCAGGCGATGTCAAATTTAATCCGCCCAGGCGATGTCAATTTAATCCGCCCCAGGCGATGTCAAATTTTAATCCGCCCCAGGCGATGCCAATTTTAATCCGCCCAGGCGATGTCAATTTTAAAGGCGATGTTTTAATCCGCCCCAGGCGATGTCAATTTAATCCGCCCCAGGCGATGCCAATTTTAATCCGCCCCAGGCGATGTCAATTTTAATCCGCCCCAATCCGCCCAGGCGATGTCAAATTTAATCCGCCCCAGGCGATGTCAATTTAAATCCGCCCCAGGCGATGTCGCCCCAGGCGATGTCAATTTTAATCCGCCCAGGCGATGTCAGTCCGCCCAGGCGATGCAATTTTAATCCGCCCCAGGCGATGCAATTTTAATCCGCCCAGGCGATGTCAATTTTAATCCGCCCCAGGCGATGCCAATTTTAATCCGCCCCAGGCGATGTCAAATTTAATCCGCCCCAGGCGATGCCAATTTTAATCCGCCCCAGGCGATGTCAATTTTAATCCGCCCCAGGCGATGCCAATTTTAATCGCCCCAGGCGATGTCAATTTTAATCCGCCCCAGGCGATGTCAATTTTAATCCGCCCAGGCGATGTTTTAATCCGCCCCAGGCGATGTCCGCCCCAGGCGATGTCAAATTTAATCCGCCCCAGGCGATGCAATTTTTAATCCGCCCCAGGCGATGTTTTAATCCGCCCCAGGCGATGTCAATTTTAATCCGCCCCAGGCGATGTCAATTTAATCCGCCCCAGGCGATGTCAAATTAATCCGCCCCAGGCGATGTCAATTTAATCCGCCCCAGGCGATGTCAATTTTAATCCGCCCAGGCGATGTCAATTTTAATCCGCCCCAGGCGATGTCAATTTTAATCCGCCCAGGCGATGCCAATTTTAATCGCCCCAGCGATGCCAATTTTAATCCGCCCCAGGCGATGAATTTAATCCGCCCCAGGCGATGTCAAATTTAATCCGCCCCAGGCGATGTCAAATTTAATCCGCCCCAGGCGATGTCAAATTTAATCCGCCCCAGGCGATGTCAATTTTAATCCGCCCCAGGCGATGTCAATTTTAATCCGCCCCAGGCGATGCCAATTTTAATCCGCCCCAGGCGATGCCAATTTTAATCCGCCCCAGGCGATGTCAATTTTAATCCGCCCCAGGCGCAATTTTAATGCCCCAGGCCAAATCAATCAATGTAGGGCCCCAGGCGATATCAATTTTAATCCGCCCCAGGCGATGTCAATTTTAATCCGCCCCAGGCGATGTCAATCTACGATAGGCGAAGGTATTTAGAGCAGAGCACGAATCCGAACGTCTTCTCCCAAATCGTGGCCACAACACGACCTCTGGCGGCGGAAAATTGCCATCCGATCCCAACATTTCGCGTGAGGAGCCTTTGAAGGCATGTAGTAGCAAAACAACGCAAAATGACCCTTCAGGACTCAGCGTGAAGGCTTAGATTCCAGTTAAACAAACGGGAAATTCGCAAAACTCCTCAGGCCTATAGATTTTAGATGAACGAGCCAGGGTGTGGCCTATGCCTCTTTTCATTCATTTCCTTATAACTGTTATTTCTGATGCTGTTATGTCGCTGATCAATAAATAAAACCGTACAATTTAGTTTAGCGATCCGTTTGGCTTGCTAATAGTTTCTATTTCAGATATTTTTTGTTAACATTACATAAATCACGCGACGCACGTCTAAGGCTGATCTACCTCTTATAACTATTGGTTTACTTTTCTTTCTCCTTTCCTTGTTTTTACATATCCCAAAAAGATATTTGTTTTTTCATTGTTTAAGAGAAAAATACATCTACTAAATTCTTTATTGTAATTTCTAGGATCAAGGTGCCCTTCTGCTCCCTCCCCCAACATAGAGGTCTTCTTCTCATTGTGTGAGAAAATCTTCAGAATATATTTTTTCAACAAATCCTCCCGCGCTCGGGAAGGCGGTGTTCCAGGGGCGTCTCTCCACACGTCACAGCTAATTAAAGGTGGCAGGCCGGCCTCGTCACCGGGACCGATTTTTGTGCCAATAATTCTCTGGGGATTGTGGCCGCTCCATTGTCACGAAGCCGCAGCCGAGATGAGGCGCAGGGGCAGATCGGGAGGGCGGCGCAGTCGTAGGCCTAAAACGGGTTCTTGGCAAGATTCTTTTCATCTCGAAATCTAGAAAGGGGGAGTTTCGGAAACCGAAAAGATCGCGATTTAGAAGAGAGAAGCAATGCTAATTCTAGCCTATTCTTGCGATATCAGCAGCTATTCATTGTGCGGACAGCAGTGCAGGAGCGACGTTCCTGCTCGGCGTTATTCGGGACCCCCAGCCGTGGATCGAAAAGGAAGAAAAAGTTGTTATGATATACAGCGATCAAAGAATTCAGACAAACACTGCCAAGTTGCCCTTACTGGTAATTGCACATGAAAACCGACTTCGCTCCTGCCACAGCGAACGCCTCCATTTTCATCCTTTCTCAACGTAAGCATTTGCATCTCTAAAAAAAAAGAAAGAAAATGATCGAACAGTGACATATTTAGACAAGTCATCTCCATGTACAAACTTACAAAGATAAACTCAAGCTTGCTCATAGGATTAGGAAACACAGTACAATAAACTGTACACAATGCAGACCATATTACAATACGATGTAATCATCCAATCAATTTTCGATCTACAAGCGCGGACACATACATATTTACACATACCTTACCAAATTAGCCTTAAAATCATATTCTACAGACATTCATCAAACTGTACCTAGTGTGTAG
Source organism: Penaeus vannamei (assembly GCF_003789085.1). Taxonomy (NCBI): domain Eukaryota; kingdom Metazoa; phylum Arthropoda; class Malacostraca; order Decapoda; family Penaeidae; genus Penaeus; species Penaeus vannamei. The sequence goes on from NW_020872488.1 coordinate 361,354, forward strand.
TCCAACCCCTGGCTTTGAATATCTACCCATAACATATATTCGATACATCGGCTGACTCTAGCACAGATCGCACGCAGCTACCGAATCCTACAGCTAGAACTGTTCGACTAACAGTTCTCCATAACTTTAAAACACTTGAACACTGCTGTCACATTCAGCACAACGTCTCACAACTACTAGAGAGGGCAGCCCGTTGCTGGCCGGAGGGTTGTGGGGCAGCCGAGGCCTCTTCTGCGCCTCTGGATGGTTGCGTGCCCGAGACTGTTTGAGTGAGAAAGCTGTGATGTTTAGTCTGGTAGACCGAGTTTATGAATTCATTTATTTTCATAATGTATTTTATGATTTAATTCTTGGTAACTGCCAGCTGATTTCACATAAAGAACGTGATTAGATGATCCTTCTTGATTACATCAAATATGAATTAATCTACGGAATATCCATACTGCTGAGCGATATGACAATTGTTTTGGCAAAAGTCTGACCAAGTGGCGGCTGGTTCATCGCGGTCGGTCGGCCACGCTCTGAGGATCAAGTAGTCAGTCCTTCGGGTTCGCCAAGGACTACAGGGGGAAGGGTGGGAGGGCGGGCAAAGGAGGGGGGGGGCATAACAAACGAACAGGGGCGAAAACGCGAAGTATCCCATATTTTTTAGCATTGGCCGGGTTTATATCTGATGCCGGAGCCGAACTTTTACAAAAACAGGTTTGTCGCTGAAAAGGATTTGGTCAAAATTGAAATCCGCCAGAATGTAGTCGGGTTCTATCGAGCCGAACTTCGTTAGCTATCGGCTTTTAAATCTAATATTTTATGGCTTTCCATGAAATTTCAATCCAGTTGGGTTTCAATGGGCAAAATACTTGTCCACTGCAACTGGCCCAAGAGTTAATTTATTGGCAAGGACTCTAGGTATCTCTAGACATAAAAGCTCCCCGTGGGCGAGAACTGGAGTTCCAACACAGGGTGTACGAAAATACGTTTTACACACGTGAACGCTCATATTATTTACGAGCCTCGACAATCACAAACGCATGTTACCACACCTGCACGCGCAAACATTGTCAAATATACAAGGTGACAATGATCAAGATAATGATGACTTTATCGATAACGTTGATTTTATATCTGGCAATGATGGTAATAATACTGATGGCAATAATAACGGCGTAATGACGATGGTAATAACAATGACTGTCAGTGAGAATGATAATGGTAAAACCGATGATTATAATGGTTAATATGAGGACGAAAAGTCATGCTTAGGGCTCAGATGGGAGGTAAATCATCAGTCCTCCAAAGGTGGAAGAGCGATGTGATCAGGGACGGGCCTGGTAGTCATCAGGTCGGCGTTATCGGCGTCGTCGTTGTCGTCGTCACACCTCAAACACCACACTTGCAAACCAGTTACAGGCACTCAAGTTTACCGCCTCCCTTTCTTCAGTAAATCTAGCGCCTGGCCTCATGGCGGATCTGTGTCTTGCGAGATTAATTGGCATTTATTGCCGGGCCTTCCATCGCTTCTCCCTCCGGCGCATTACCTTGCCACCGGCGCTTCCGCTCGATAAGCTCGAGCGGCCCTCGGCACTTCCTTGGTTGGAGGCTCGCTAAGGATGGCGTCCTTTGGGGCGCGCCTCTGGCGCGTCGGCGGCCGGGCAGCGGGCGATGAATGAAAATGCGTATATTTAGTGCGTGGATCAGTTAACTTCATTTGTAGACGGTTTACTTACTGCGGTAAACGGACGAAAATCAGCTTTAAGCAGTTTTATTACCGACAGACAAGCGAAAACGTACTGGCTACGAGCATAGAATTAGACGTAATCACCAATTGCTCTGTTTACAGCAGTGATAGTAAACAATAGTCGTTCTTTCTGTTTTTCTTTTCTGATATAATCCTTTTTCTCTCTATCTTGTTCTTTATGCTTGTTTCTCTTTCCTTTCACTCTTCATTTCTATCCATCTTTCTCATTTCCCCTTCTCTCCCGAACTTCTATTAAGATACCGGATGTGCTGCAAGTACTATTTTCTTCTCCATTGGTCACTTATCTCGTCGCAATCGCATCATGGGCGAATGAGGGAGGGAGAGAGAGAGAGAGAGAGAGAGAGAGAGAGAGAGAGAGAGAGAGAGAGAGAGAGAGAGAGAGAGAGAGAGAGAGAGAGAGAGAGAGAGAGAGAGAGAGAGAGAGAGAGAGAGAGAGAGAGAAGAGAGACGAGAGAGAGAGAGAGAGAGAGGAGAGAGAGAGAGACGAGAGAGAGATTCGGGGAGGGAGGGAATATATTTATATACATACATACATACATACATATATATATATATATATATATATATATATATATATTATAATATATATATATATACACACACACACACACACGCATGTATGTATGTAGAGAGAAAGAGAGAGAGAGAGAGAGAGAGAGAGAGAGAGAGAGAGAGAGAGAGAGAGAGAGAGAGAGAGAGAGAGAGAGAGAGAGAGAGAAGAGAGAGAGAGAGAGAGAGAGAGGAGGGGGGAGGGGAGGATATATATATATATATATATATATATATATATATATATATATATATATATACACATATATATGTATGTATAAAGAGAGAGAGAGAGAGAGAGGAGAGAGAGAGAGAGAGAGAGAGAGAGAGAGAGAGAGAGAGAGAGAGAGAGAGAGAGAGAGAGAGAGAGAGAGACAGACAGACAGACAGAGAGAGAGAGAGAGAGAGAGAGAGAGAGAGAGAGAGAGAGAGAGAGAGAGAGAGAGAGAGAGAGAGAGAGAGAGAGAGAGAGAGGAGAGAGAGAAGGGGGGGAAGAGGGAGGGAGATGGATATATAGACAGAGAGAGAGAAAGAGAGAGAGAGAGAGAGAGAGAGAGAGAGAGAGAGAGAAGAGAGAGAGAGAGAGAGAGAGAGAGAGAGAGAGAGAGAGAGAGAGAGAGGAAGAAAGAGAAAGAGAGAAGAAAGAGAAAGAGAGAGGAAGAAAGAGAAAGAGAGAGAGGAAGAAAGAGAAAGAGAGAAAATCTGATGTTTTTCCGATTCAGAATGTTGCTCTAAGTCACTCTGCTCGGTCATGATAACATTCGCACTGATTACGCTGACAAATGCGGCGCTCACGGTGGCTATCTTTATTGTTTGGATGATGAACGCCTCAAGCACCGGGATAAATGCGAGAGAGTGTCCCTTGGCAAAGGTTCCTTCACGAGACCCAATGGCCATGCTGCTTATTCAGTTCGGCCGAGACAGAGAACGTCGAACAATTCATACGTCAACACAGTCGCCGTTCTGTTTCCCGGCCCAAATAATTGGTTAGCATAACAAGATCTTGCTCGATGTCTTGTGCAATGGGTGCAACAGAGAGGGGAGTGAGACGAAGCGAAATGTGGAAGGAGGTAGGAGGGGGGGTAGGGCGAGGGTGCACAGGCAGCGAAATATAGGGGAGGGAACTTGATATCTGCGTAGAGGATGATGTGATGTAAGGGAATATTGTTCGAAGTGCATTGCAGTGGGGAATGTGTTACGTAGGGGCTGGTAAGGAGTGGGCGAGGGAAGAACAGATGGTGAGTGGAGTGGATACGAAACAGTGGAATGACAGCGGAAAATCGGGGGAAGCGGTGTCGGCCGAGTGAGTTATGCTTCTGCGAGTGAAGTCGTGCATGGGTTGCGTGGGGGGGGGGGGCGACTAGATTAGGACTAAGGAAAGTATTTATGGGAGAAGAGATCAAAACACGATTCCAGAGGCCCTTCCCTTCAAGTTCTGTGAAATGCCTGTTGCTCCCTCCCTTTCCTCCCTTTCGAGGCAGACTCCTTCCACGGAACACTCTCGCGCTCTCGGTGGCGAGTGAGCCTCTTCGGTCTGTGTGACTGTCTCTGTTTTCTCTCTCTCTCTCTTTATCAGTCTGTCTGTATCTCTCGGTCTCTCTGTGTGTCAGTCTGTCTGTCTGACTCTCTCTCTACTGATTTTAAAAATAAAGCTTAATTTCACGATTTCAAAATCCCGTCATCGAAATCTGAATTGTGATACACCGAACACCTAAACTCCTGTCTGCGATAAATGTAACCGCCAACACCACACGGCCAGATGGAAAAATAAATGGAGAAAAAATCCAGCTGGTAATCCCCCTCGGAGCCCGTAGCCTCCGCCCCCCCCTCCTCCTTCTCTTCACAAATCACACTTGAGCGTAGGTGACTATGGTCCGGCGCAAGGCACAAAGGGCGGGCTTGTTGAGAACCCTCACACAGAATTCCATCTCCCTTTTTCACTCCCAGAGTCCTTCCCGTCGATCCTATCAGGCGTTATCCCACTCCAAGTCCTGACCGCTGCCCACTCCTCAAAGGACTCAGGCCGTATCCTTCTCTCTCCCTCTTTGGGCTTCTCACTCAGGGACCACAACACTGATCAGCCCCGGGAGGAGAAATCAGTAAAATCATTCATTTGATTCTGCAAAATTAGCGATGTTCTGTGAAAGACATTCCGTCTCTCGGACAGACTCGTTTTATTTGTCAGATTGTCTCTTGCTTTGCCTCTTTTTGACTTCCTCCTCCCCCCTCCCTGCATCTATCTTTCTATCGATCTCTGTCTGTTGGTCTGCCGCTGTCTGTCTGTCTGTCTGTCCTTGCCCCCCCCCTCTCTCTCTCTCTCTCTCTCCTCTCTCTCTCTCTCTCTCTCTCTCTCTCTCTCTATATATATATATATATATATATATATATATATATATATATATATATATATATATACATACATTCATGTATATATATATATTATATATATATATATTATATATATATATATATATATATATATATATATGTATATAACATATATACATATTTATATTTATGTATATGTATACACACACACACACACACACACACACACACACACACACACACACACACACACACACACACACATATAATATATATATATATATATATATATATATATATATATAATATATATATATATATCCATTTTGTCCATCTTTCTTTTTCCACCTCTTTCTCTCTTTCCGACCCCCCCCCTCTCTCTCTCCCATTTCCCTCCTCTCCCTCTCTCTCTTTCTCCTCTCTCTCTCTCTCTCTTCCTCCCACCCACACTGCTTCTCGCCAGCTGTGTTTCGTGGTACAGCCTCGTCGTGGCCTCCTCGGGCCGAGCAGGAGATTATGCTTAATCAAGTGCGTCCCGGCCGGACTGTCATATGCCGCTGCCTTATCAGTTATCATCTCGCTATCTCGCTTCCAAGAGGCGCTAATTCCTTCCGACCGACGGGAGTCTCCCAGCCCCGAGGCGCAGCGGCATGCGAGCCGACCTCATCTCCCGCTCAGAGGAATAAGTCTGCCCCGAGCACAAAGCGCCGCCGCCGCCTGGCGTGAAACACAAGCGGTCGGAGGCGCGTCTGATGCGCAGCGACGGACCTGCAAAAACATAACACAATTGACAACCAGTAGCCGAGATGCGTCACGGCGGTTATTCTTCTTATTTATCTTCCTTTTTTTTATATCGTTTTCAAGATGTCTTGGGAGTGCCTTCTCCCTCGTCGTAAAGACACCAGGCTCGATTTCCAAAGGTCAAGGAGAAGAGAACGAAGTGACCAGGAGTCACTGGAGCCCTTCAGCTGCGGTCCTCGAGAGCCGAGCTGGGTCGTCCTATGGAATGCTGTCGTGACGTCCACTGTACTAATGTACGTCATTCCTCAGGGGGTGAGTGTGACGTCATGATGCCTCAAAGAGACGTGATGTAAGTACCGGGGAGTGAATGAAGAAAATGAGTCCAAGCAAGTGAAGGGATGGATGGATAGCTAAATGTACAGTCCGAAAAAACTTGTTAGGTTTACGACTAAATGCTGAGAACGACTAGCATCTGTGGCTTCTTGTGGCATCCGAACCCAGAAATAACTTGCAAAATGAGATTCCAATAATCACGAGCAAAACAAAACCGTAACATAGATAATACAAAATAAGTCTTACGCCATTCTAACATCAACAAAAATCACGGCAAGTCCAAACTCCGTTGCTAAAGTCAGTGCTAATTAACTCAGTTGCTTATTTACTCAGCATTTTGCTACTATTGTGACTTGACAGTCCTTGAGAAGTTTACATTCTTTCGTTCATGAACTCTTGAGCAATATGTGCTCAATGTGAGCACACCTGTATGTACGTACATGTACGCACGCGCGCGCGCGCGTGTATATGTGTGTGTGCGTGCGTGTGTGTTCATATTTGTAGGCCACACACGCAGAATGAGAGAGGAGGGGCACGGGTGGAGTGCAAAGCAAGAGAGGCGAAGGTGGGTGGCCATCGGGGAGGGGGTCAGGGGGGGTCACGGGCAGGCGAAGACCCCACTGGACCCCGAGTTTGACAATACAAGGAGGCGAACTGTAGGCCTTTGATACATTTACGAGGGAGTGAAGGAGGGGGCGGCGAGGGCGGCCCTTGTGTCCCGCACGCCAGTCACTCACTCTCAAGAATCCGATCAGAGACACAGACATTGAATCAGTTCCCGCCGAGAAAAATCAAAATGTTGCAATAACTCCATTGAACATAAATATACACTCGATGCTTCGTTCGTCCACTGTCTCTGGTGGAGAACGCACTTGACAAAGGCACACACACACACACACACACACACACACACACACACACACACACACACACACACACACACACACACACACACACACACACACACACACACACACACACAGGTGCGTACATAAATATAGCAATCAACTTTATACTTTCT
>NW_020872488.1:419081-421581 GCF_003789085.1 Penaeus vannamei
AGTTGAAATGTAAAGGGAATGAATTGGTTTTGCATTTGTTATTATGATGATATTTATAGATATTATTTTTGTTCTGCTTCTTTTTTTCTTTTTTCTTTTTCTTTTACAGTAATTCCATTCTTAAAATTCTTTCAGGAGGAAATACTGAAGCTCTTTGTGGATATCAAGACAATGGTGGTGCCTCATATACCCCCACCCCCAGTCATCCCCAAGCCACCTGCAGAATCCCCAGAGCCCAAGGGCAGCAGTCCTGAAGACAGCCCCCACAAAAAGCACCGACGTGGTCACAGCAATGCTTCCACAGTCTCCCCACCCCAGACTCCCCTTCCCCCCACTTCGCTAGCTATTAACCAAAACTCAACCCCTTCCAAGGTAGCCTCCCAAGCATCATCACCCACAGCATCACCCAGTTCCCCACACTTAAACAAACAAGTTGCCAAATCAGCACACATGTCCCCTCCTCCAAGATCACCTGTGGCCAAGGCTGTGGCTGCCGGTAAGTCTCCCGCAAAGTCCCCAAAGAAAGCAGCCTCATGATTTGAGCAGAACACCTTACTGCTCTCTGGACGGGGTCACTAGTCACAATATTATGATCATACTGATCTCATGTTATTGATGTGGAATTATGATTTTCACAGTCTTTTGTACAGACATCAACTCTTTGTTTTATTTTTTATTTTTGTGAAGTCAAGTTTATTTTCTTGTTGCATTTATTGTTATATTTTTTGTTTGACAGAAGTTGGAAATATAAGGTGTACATATTACCGATGGTTTCTTTTTCATGCACAAGATAAGTTATAGAAAAATTTATTTTGATCTCTGCAGTTTAATAAATACCATTCGTTTTATTGTATTTTCAAAAATGGTGAAACCTATCTTTTGTTTTTGATATTCATTAGAGATTTACACTATAAAGGTATATCTCTAATTATTGCTTATCAAGTTTTTTGTAGTGAAAAGAAGCAGTTTGTTGAGTGCACTGAGTACAAGAACAATAGAACCCTATTATTGAAGTGAGAAGATAAAATTTGATAGGAAGGTGGTTACAAATAGAATTGAACAAATATACTTATTTGATATGAAATTATATCTTAATTGTAGTTTTCTCATCTTCATGTTAGTTTTGAAAATTGATGAATCAAACGTTTTGTATTTATTTGAGATTTAATTATTGAATTAAATAAGGTTGATTTGTGGAAAAAAAACAGAGCATGATTTATGAATAAATGATAAATGAAGTCCAAGAATGTTTTATTGTAATAATTGAATTTTGATTATGAAATTTTACTTTTCCATTTAAATTTGTTCCAGATTCCGGACTAGTACTTCCGTTAGTAATTGAAATTCATGTGAGAAACGATTATTGTACAGCAAATTTTTTTCTTTGGATATTGCATTTGATTTGATTTTCTAATTGTAATGATTTAGTTTGCTTCCAGGTCTCGTAAGTAGTATGTAGTTTTTAGTATCAAACCCTAAGTCCGCCAACTCCAAGGTCATTGTTCTGATCAGGTCTTATGGAATTTGCATTGTATTTTTTATTTGAATGATTATGTACGTAAATTTGTTGATACTTAAGATGGGTATTTGTATTGGAAAAAAGGTTTTTATTCCAAATTTCGAAGAAGTCAGTGTTGACAGCAGTTGATTTTGTACGTTTTTCCAACAATGAATAGTTACATATATCAGTGGAGGACAGACATTCTTCATGCATCACGAGTTTATACAATTTCTTCTCTACCTTTTATGTTTCAGAAACATCACAAACCTTTACACTTAAAACTCACAAACAGTCCATCTGTAGGTAAAGTATGAAATATTGATATTTTGTATTTTGATGGAAGAGAAAGTTGTAATTATGTGACTTCAATAACTTCTTGTTATTTGTTTATTTATTGATTTTGGTTTCTTTAATTTGGCTTTGATCATTTGTAGAAGTTAACAGTGGGGTTAGAGGGAGTTCATAATGGAGACTCAGTCGACTGGTTTAATGGGTATGATAACAAACAAATACCAGATTTAGGCATTTTTGCCTGAATATATTCAGTGGGAGTTGTATGGAAGGAAGTTTTTCTTAGAGACAGGGAACTTTGGTCACCTTTGAAAATATTTGGTATTGACATTTAAGGACATCTAACTAAAGCAGAAACAATATATATATATATATATATAATATATATATATATATATATATATATATATATATATATATATATATTTATTACATATATCTATATCTATATATATATATATATAGATATAGATATAGATATAGATATATGTATGATATATATATGTATATTGATTTTGGTCCAACAGAAATTGCAGTATGGTTGTACATACGTTGTAAGGATCATGCTTGCAAGTTAGGAAGTGATATTCTGTAAGGAAAAATATTAATTTGTTTCTTTCACTATATTGGGTATTTTCATTGTGCATAGTTATCTGCTTGTCTCACCCACTTTTTCTCTCTATATTTCACATCATTAAGCTTATTCTT
>NW_020872488.1:431581-441581 GCF_003789085.1 Penaeus vannamei
AGTTTCATATGCATACAAACTTTCATCACTTTCATTACCCTCCCACAGTTCCTGAGACAGAGAACGGGAAACCTGCTTCACCCGCAGATTAGAGGGTGCCAACCCAGTTTCTGGCATATGGGATCTGTAGACTACCATCCACCTTTCATATCAGTGATGTCTAGGGATGGTGGCATAGAGTGCCGTTGTCTTTTCAACAGTGGAAATAACTTGCGGCATCATAATTAATTAGGGTGGTTACAACTTTTACTTGTTGAGTTGTATTAAGAGACTCCACCTCATGGGTACCCATAACCATCTCTAGTGGGCTTCTGTTTTGGTTAGTAGAGCATATCCAGGGAATTACTGTATAGATTTCATGTCTCTGATTGCCTTTACATAAAGGTAATGTGACTTTACTGCCATAGCAGATAATTTTCCTCAGTTATATATTGTACTATGGTGGAAGACTTTCATGTGGTATCCAGCTACAGTCATGCTGATTTAGAAATGTCTGTCTGCCTTGTCGTCTCCGGTTAATAATACCTCAGCTTGTATTTCTGAGCCTAGGACAGTAATGTGGAAATAGTTAATGATTAATGGTTGAAACAAATAAATGTGCTAGACATCAAAGGTCATATAGCACTATTGTAAAGTATTGTGGTGAGAAGGGTAAAGATTAAAGATTAGGATAGAATGTTAGATGTCAAAGATTAGAAAGCATTATAGGATAGTATAGTAGTGAAAGGTGAGAAGAGGGGAGCAAGTGAAGTAGAGCAAAGATAAGTAAAAAAGGAAAGGTTTAAGGGGGTAGGGCAACAGTGAACTGCAGTGTATTTGTGACTGGGGAAGGAATATGGACATTGTTCAAGGAAAACAGAGCTGGTTGTTGGAAAAATAGAAGAATCCGGGGAATGAGAAATCTGGGACTGGGGAAGGTGATGTAACCAGATGTAACCATAACAAGGTGTTAACAATTGGAGCGATTGTGAAAGGAAACTTTTCCTACTTGTATTTGGAGACATCGTTTTCTCAGAGTAAGGGGCTGTGGGGGGAATATAGAATCGATCCCACTTGACTAGGCCAAAGAGAGTACTCAAAAGGTTTACAGAGGTGGAGGCAGTAGAAGGATGAGCGCAGGAGGAAGATGGGGTGGTGTGGGGTGAGGCAGTATTGTGTGGAGGAGAACAGTAAGGATGAAGAGTAGTAATAGGCGAAGAGGGGTTAGACAATGAAGAAGACTGCAGATAGAGGGAAGAATGTTGGGAGAGAGGAAGGGGTGCTTTCTGAAGGTTGAGTAATGACCTGGGTGGGTGGTTCAGAATGAATAGATTTGTCAGTCGACATCGATAAGGGGGTCTTAGTATCAGTTGTCGGAGCCGTGGTCAAAGGAGAAGCAGGGGTCAGAAAACCATTGAAATCAAATAGGCTATTTGATGATGGGGCAAGCCTTAATGCCCCTAATAAGGGTAAAACCATTACCCCCATAAGGGAGTAATGGTTGATGGTTGAAAAAGGTCATATAGCACTATGGTAAAGTATTGTGGTGAAAGGGGAAAATGAGTTAATGATTAGTATAAAGTGTTAAATGTGAAAGGTTATAGTATTATAGGATAGTATGATAAGGAAAAAGGTAAAGAGGGGGTGGAAATGAAGTAAATCAGATATTAATAAAGAAAAGTGTTAAGGGTATAGGACGACTGGATGGAATGGGATGAGTCTGTTGTTGGGGAAGCTATAGTAACATTGCTTTAAGGAAAAACTGGTAAAAGAGCTGTTATGAAATAATCAACGGGTAATATGGGTAGAGATGGCTATTAGAGAAGTAGCATGAGAAGAGTCTGGGGGATAAGATCAGGGGACTGGGAAAGGAGGTGAAGCATCAGGAAGTGCGTCAGGAGAGGAGAAATCTGTTGGATACTGTTGCGACAGAAGGGATTCACGTGAGTATCCATGTGGGAGAGGTAAGGATAATGGAGAACAAAAAGGGAATGGTGTGCATGAAGGAGGAGAGGATGGGGTTTATTGGGAAAGAGTAGGGGGAACTTGAGGGGGAGGAGGATGGATATCGGCAAATGCTTTGAATGTAGAATTTGACTGGGGCATAGAGTGAGTAGAGGTAGGATAGTTAAGGGTATAGGGAAAAGATACTGGGGAAGATGCAGAAACATCTTGTGAAAATTGTGGAAGACCAGAATGGACTGTTTTGGAATAAATGAAGAGAGAAAAACCTCGTTGTCATACTTCTTTTCAGGCCTCACATAGAGTGGGGTCAAGCTTGAATCTGAGGACTTTATGGGGGAGGTCATGTCTACGGAAGCGAATCTTGGCAATATTGACATGGGACTTCCGCTGGCCTCTGGGAGGAATAGTGTAACACTGTACTGCCACTGCATCATAATCAGCAAGGCAGGTAAGTATGTCATTTTCATAGTCTGACCAGTCCTTGTGGATAGGACAAGCATTTGGGGGGATAGAAACAGTTCCAGTACAAGTATTAAGAGAAGGGTGAAATTCAAGGAATCGATCCCATTTGGCTGGGCCAAAGAGAGTACTCAAAAGGGTTGCAGAGGCAGTGATAGTAGGACATGGGCCAAAGGAAGATGGGGTGGTGTGGAGTGGAGTAGTTCTGTGTGGGAGGACAATAAGGATGAAGAGTAGTAATAACGGAAGAGGGTGTAGACATTGAAGAGGACTGTGCAGTATGAGATGGAGAGGAGAATGTTGGTAGAGGGGTGCTTTCTGGAGGTTGAGTAATAATCTGGATGGGTGTGTTGGAATGGATAGAGTTGTCAATAAGTGTCAAGGAGGGAGTATTAGTATCATTGGTCGAATCTGTTGCCAGAGTAGGAGCAGGGGTTGGAAAACCATCAAACTCAAATTTAGATAGGCTAGTTAATGGGTAATGGTTATAAAGCGAAATAAATGTGCTAGACATCTAAGGTCATTTAACACTATAGGAAAGTATATTAAAGGAGAGGTGAGGGGTGATGGTTGCTATGCGTCAGCTATCTAGAGTACTCTTGAAAGGTTAAAGGAGTTGTTGTGTGAATGGGCTATGGTGGATCTAGGTAAAGGGATTACATAAGAGTTTCATGTGTGTATCCAGGAGGGAGTGGAAATAATAGAGGGGATGGAGGGAGGGAGAATGTACGGGAGGATGGATATCGGTAGTAGGCAGAATTGAGGGGGTTAGGTTGTGTTGAGAGAGAATTAGGATGAAGGGGTGTCAGGGGAATATCAGTAGGAGATGGATGGAAGGGGGGGCTTCAGGGTAATTCACTTTTTTCAACAGGTCCTAATAGTTGAATGGGTAAGTCTTTAGACGTTTAGCTATTCCAAAGCAACAAACATCAATTTTTATTATCCGTATTTATATCATGTTGCCATGATGGATGTGCTGGTTCCCTTAACCCATTGGCGCCGGGTGTTACGTACGTACATGCCATGGCTGTTGTGGACCAAACGCCGGGGACATCATGTCATGCCCATTCCCCCGCTACTGGCTTGTCGGACGAAGGTTGTTTTCCTCCAGTAGTAGTGGCTTCATTTATATGGTAAAGATTTTAGGCAATGGCAGCTAAAGTGAAGGTAAGCCTTGAAAATTTTAATATTTTTATACATTTTAGCAAAATAAAAGCTTTTAGGTGCTATATGTCGCTCGCAAACTATCGATGGAGCCAGGCGCAAACAGGGGAAACTGCTGGTGCGCGCCAACACGCCGGTGCATACGTAAACTTACCAAAATTTTTACCCGTCACTGATGGGTTAAGCTTAGTTCCTGAGAACAAAATCCATTTGGTTGTATCGCTGTATATAGGATAATAAAATTTTAGTTTTTTTTGTACTTATTTCAAAGGCAAAAGCCCATTTATTTGAGCTAAAACTCTATGAAAATTTATAAACCTTTTTTTTCTTTTTCTTTTTCTAAAGTATATCTTGGATACTTAACCTGTTTTTTTTCTGGGAAAAAAGGCACAGAACAATTGATAACAATTCATATTTCTCACTTTAACTCGTAAGAACACTGCTTTAATACATAATATTTCATAGAAGTTACACAACTGACCTTATTGTTAATGAACTTAAAATATAGATTTCTAAATTACAATGCAATACTATCTCACAGGCAGTTTGTATTTTAGATTAAAATGCAATACTATGTTTTCTGTTTAATAACTAAGATTTTTAATGTCCCCAAGTAATCCCAGGAAAAATATCATATAAGAAAGAAAAACAAACGGAACCTCAATATTATATAACTGTGACGTATCACATTAAATATGCTTATTTTTTAAAACATATCTTTAATCAGAGCTCAATGTCCTTCATAATGTTGATCAGACGAGTAAAAAGCAAAAAATAATTTATCACAAATTGGACGGAATGTTTATAAATGCAATATGCATGACATTTTATGATTTCGTCATAAATGTTCTAAGAGCTATATTACAGAAACTGAAGAACACATTCTAAAAAATACATAGTTATAAAAACTGTGACTCTGGTTCATTCTTTTCCCACATATTTACAGTTAAGAAGGTGATTAGTAACATATGTTTCCTTTTCACAAACCACATTGTTATAAATGTATATATTTCTGTACAAAACAAATTCCATGAGTATGAAGTTTCACACATTACACAAAATATATAAGAACAACAAATGAGCTTATACTATTTCATTCACTGAAAACTGAGTACTGACACTAGAAGTGCTAGTCACTATCAGACTCTCCATCCATAGTTAGGGATGTTAGTCAAAGAATGCTTACACTGCATTTTTAAAATGTGTTTTGTTTCAGAACCGAGAATTTCCAATCAAGAGTCAAGGTAATCTTATTTACCATTAGATACATATTGGAAGTGGATAAAATCACCTTCGTTACATCCATATATTTAAAAAATTGCTGTCTTGACCTTTTTTGTAAACACATTAACCATACCATGGTACATCTATCTTTCATACAACTAATTTTGACCTGCTTCATGAAGTATAAAACTGATCCAACATTGACCTATAAAAATAAACAATATGGAGCTATAAGGTAATCAGTTAAGCAGATTATATGTTTACACTTCTGGAAGTATTTTAAGACCAGCAATTAAGTACAATCTAATAGCAAGCATTGAAAGTACTTCATATCAGGGTTCATGAGATACTGTCTGGATTTTTTTTTTTTTTTTTTTTTGCAAAGTATATTCATTATTACCCTTCATCCAAACATTGAAAAATATCTCCTTTAAGAAATTACTAGAAAAGTCTTGGTTTAACTATGGCATTATAAAAATACTAACAGACACATGATACATGTCCCATTATTTCAAATCCAGGGAAAATTGGCTTTGGTCTATTTGCACATCAATCAATAGAATCATCGATTCTACTGAGCACGTATGTACATATGTATATATCTGTGTATGGGGGTATGCACATGAGTATACAACTGTCCATGTGTTTGTGTGCATTTGTGAGTGATCTCATTCTTTTGTGCATGTACACTTACTCACTTATATACTAATACATATGTGTATATGCATCTACATGCACAGGTACATATGTACATCTCTTTAAAAATCTGGATCAATATATATCCATAGATTATGGATTACCCAATCTTAACAAAAATATACATCCATTGATCTGAATTATTATTTTCAATCTAAAGATCACAATACTAATATATAACCATAACTGCCATTCATAAAGTCAATACTAGCTGCTGCTGGTAAAAATAAAGTACAATTTATGTTAACCACATGCTGACGGGGATGGCATGTGCCATCTCCACTGTGTGTTTAATCTAGTAATTGTTTTTACATACAGATGGATCCACAAGTACTAGGTGACCAATGAGCCAGTCACATGAAGTACCTGTCTCACCTGTTGAACCATTTCCTTGATTTTCAATAATACTTTATAGTATTTGATACTGCTGTTAGTAATACCCAAAAACAAAATGAAATAATGTTAGTATTAGTGAAAAAACGTGTTTTTCCTGCCAACTCGAGGAAAGGTGAGGTCACAAGATCTTCTACTTGACTCCTTTGTGGCTAAGCAATGGCAGAGCCATCTATGCGCAGAGACATTTAACATAACATTAAAGCAAACGCAACATTTTCCTAATAATAATAATAATTATTATTATTTTTATCATAATTATCATCATGATAATTATTATGGTATTATTATTATCAATACTATCATTACTATTACCATTATCATTATTTATTAATTTACTTATATGTGACATATATGGTTATATAAGGATTGTTTTTTTCAAATATGCACTTCAATTTTTAATGTATAAAAATACAACAGGGTGTTACATTGTGAGACATAATACACTGGGATAATCCTAAGAATATTAATCTTACAGTAATGCATACAATATAACACCTGCTTGTAATTATGTGGTAAAAACACTTGCTTTTGAGATTCTGGAGCACAACCTAATAAAAATCTTCATGATCACAATTGATTACAACAGCCAGAAGTACTGCTGTTTCATGATATGATGATGCAGCATGGTCTCATTTCTAAGTTTCAACTAAACATTAACTGAAAAGAAAAAGAACCTGAATAGAAAAGTATACCTATAGGTAAATTATAATTCACTTTGGATCAAACAACCAGGAATTTAAAAAATTGATTAGCTAGCTATACAAGATTACTTGTAAAAAGACCTTCTCACTAAACAAGTATAAGAAAATCAGATATGAAAATAATTATTTAGTTATGAAAATAGATTTTATTTGAAGTTTTAAAAACTTACATAGTAAATACAAAAATAAATTCACTTACAATTGAGAGATGCAGACCTTCAATTTGCAAGGCAGAGGATCACTAAAAATGCAATCAATGCCGATGACACTTGCAAACATGGAGAAGAAGCAGTACAATCTACTTCGTACCGCGCATTTAGGAACTCAATACCTAGTAGGGGTAATATTTGCAAGCATTAATAGAAATGCCTCCTATTAATGAATATAATAATGACAACAAAGCTACACCTTTACAAAGATTACAGATTTCTAAACATAATCTACAGCAATTATATTGAATGATTACTCTTTCTTCTGGTTTGTCACTGCTTACTAGTGTGATACATACCTAAATAAGGATGATAATGCTGCTCTTCCTTAGGCAATGGAACAAGCTGTTGTGTTGCATCCTGAAACAGAAATTCTTTTTAGTACACTGGTAAAAGTAACATTAACTCTCATAAAAAATTATTCTCAACATGATATAAATACAAGATGAAGATTTTTTTTTAAGCCAATATTAATTTGTCTTCTGGGAAAAATAAATATATATATATCTTTAGAGACTCTGGGGTCTCCAAAAGGCCCCCCAACTTACCTGGAAGATCAGATCTGCATATGGTTCATCAGAGTGGAACATTTTGAAGCTGGAATATAAAGCTTAAATTAGTACACAAATCCCTTAATGTGTGTTCCATTAATCATTCCTACCCAACAATAATCATGACTAAACCTTGAAAATACCAGTACTTACTTCCATTCATCATCAGAATCACGCCCAAAATGTTGTTGCGCATATAACAGCAGATTGGTGTAAGCTGCTACCTCTGTTTCATTGTAAAGATAACCTCCCCGGGTCACAGCTGCATTTGAACGGACTGTGCCCAAATTGCAGTCCTGATAATCTGTTACTGAGGCTCGAGTACCTGAAAGAAAATTAGTATTCTTAATCCACATTAGGTACAAGGCAAATATTTACTGTGTCAATGTTTTGACAAATGTAAACTTGGGACAAAACTAAGTATAAGACCAAACTCCAAGCCTCATGAAACACTTGTGCTTGGAGGAAGCTGGTGTGCGAATATGATATATATCCTTCAAAAGTGCAATATTAAAAAGTATATCAGCATGGAGAAGATACAGAGGTTATGACAAAGTACTAAAGAAGATAAAAAAATCAACTGCATAAATTTTACCATCTCTGCAAACTAATTGATAGTCTGCAGTAAGCTGGTTCCTTGCCCACCATTCTTTCCGTTTTCCATCCACATTTTCTCGAACAGTTGTGTGCTTTAGGAAAGCTATGTCTCCACCTCCCTCTACTAAGCATCTAAAGGCACCTGGTGGAAGTTATGAAAGTCATAACTAAGTACACAAAGTACAGTCTTCAGTTATTTATATAAATTCTTAGTGATTAAAGGTAACAAAAAAAATATATATAATAAAAAAAAATTATATAAATAAAAAAAAAAATAAAAAATAAAAAATAATAAAATATTACTACTACTATTACTTCTACTACTTGCTTTAAAAGTAGGTTTCTAATTTCATCATCAGTATTTTCCAATCTCTAAAGCATTTAGAAATCATCCTCAATCTCCAAGATAAGTTTTCAGGCTAGCTTTTCTTACAAACCTGTGAATCCATAATAGGGTTCACTGTGATCTCGGGCACAGAATCCACTTCCAATCCCATGGCAGAGATGGCAGAGATTTAGTCGGTTCATATTGTGGCGGTAGAAGCTGCTGAGAGAACCTGGGGCACAAGACTTCTCAAAATATTCAGATGCTGCTCTCACAGAGTTACATCCATACTGGCGAATGAGGTTGTTGTTGAGGAGGTAAGCCATTGGCACTACCCATCCACCACCATGCATGACTGCAGGATGGCAGGTTCTCTTATCTTGAAAGGACAAAAGATTAAATAAGTTTGATCATAATATGCAGACATGGAAATAAGCATTATCAATGGCCCTAGATATGATCAAGTATATCCAAACATTTAGGTAAACATTGTCATACTTTTGAGATACAGAACATCCGTATCGGGGTCATCTTCTTTTGAAACTGCAACAACATAATATTCTAAGGTATCAAGATTGTATTGTTCCCCCATGAAAGGCACAAGTTCATAGTTAAGTCCTGCACTATATATGTCTCCAGCTTCAAATATTGCAACATCTGCTTCCCTGTGAACAAGACAGAAAAATATTCTTAAAATGGTGATTTTTGTTACTTCAGAAAATGCCAATTCTTTTCATTCTAATGCTATCAATATCAGTGTTGACATTATTATTATTGCCATTATATTACAAACAGCAATATAAAAAAACAACAACATATTTTTAAAAGTCAAGAAAAAAGGTAAACAAATGAGACATGTAAGACTAGATAAGACTAGCCTTGGTGACTAAGCACTAGTGAAGCCATCTATGTGTAAATACAAATAATAAACTCAACTCAAAGTGTAGTGCAGATCTGCCATCTGCAGTGGCAATGGGTTAATGGTTATAGGGGGAGAGGGGATTTAATTATCAAATTTTAATATATCCTGAGTTAGAAGAAACTAGAGCAAACAAAAACATAAACCTGTAATTACCCTCTTTTAATGGCTCCCATACAGTCAAAATTTGTATCTCCTTTAAAGCAATCCATCTCTGGTTTCAGCAACTGAGCATGTAGTGCAGTCTGGAAAAAAAATACAGAACTTAATCAGTATTATATATCATTCACCTTATAGAATAGAGATATGATAAACTTAATAATTGAAACTGGGCATGTACCAGTAATCAGCAAATTGGCATTGACAGAACAAACATTTTTGTATTCACATACAGCAAAGCCCAGACTTTGTTTATTGCAAGAAAAAGCATTTTATGTTCTATGATTTACGAAAATAACATTTCCAGCAAAAATGAAATAACTTAGTACCTACTGAAAATGGGTAATGCAGAAATTATAGGACTATCATCACTAGCCACATATGTCAAACTAGGTGTAAGTACCACCAAGAATTCTTTTCTATGGCTGTGACTGAAGTACCCTCCCATTCAGGGATTTTACTTCATAAAATTATCAAGGGGTGTGAGGAATCTGCCCTATTGAATTGTATTTTGCCCTGGAGTATAAGATCATATCAACATAAAAAAAATTCTACTTATTGAAGGCTTTCATTTCCGTAAAAGCAGCCATACACGTAATTCTTATAAACTGAAATTAAGCCCAATGGCTACCTGGGATGGCATATTTGTCCTTGCT
>NW_020872488.1:454026-456526 GCF_003789085.1 Penaeus vannamei
AAAATATGAGAAAAACAGCAGCACAGAAAGAGAGCGAAAGAGACGACCCCAATATAAAGTTGAATCTCGCACGCCAGGAGATAAACACGTGCCAGAGACAAGTTTACACTTCAGACAAACTCGCCGATAGTGTCAACAAACTCCACATTGACTGAAACTTGTAACAACTAAGCTGTCCATATGCGTTTGTACACACTTCCTTTTGAGCAAATGATTATTCAACGTAAAAAATAGAGACGTGCCTGGAAACCTTATGATAACAATGGTGATATCTACGTATCAGTTTTCTATAGCGTACGCATATATATAATATATATATATATATATATATATATATATATATATATATATATATATATATATATATATATATACACACCACACACACACACACACACACACACACACACACACACACACACAACACACACACACACATAATATATATATATATATATATATATATATATATATATATATATTATAATATATATATATAATAATATTTCATATGTATGATAGTAATATATATCGTATATATGTATTATGATTATATATACATATATACAAATATATACATATACATATATATATATACAAATTTATATATATTATATATCAATATATATATATTATATAGATATATATAGATGATATACGATTACCACACAGTTAAAGCAGAACATTGTTAAAGCATAATATGTGAACACACATAACAAACACAAAAAAATCAATAAATAACTTTCTATTGAAGTTCGGAGAGTGCTCATCAAGGAGCACCAAGTACTTACGAGCTAGCCAACACCCATCTTAAAGGCGAAATGCTATGTAAGAAAAAAAATTTCGACCTCTTAAAACGACGGTTAAAGACTTTATGTGGCCAAGTTTAAGCTGCGTTTTATAAAAGAACAATCTGACTGATGATCACTGCAACAGAAGATATAATTAGCCGAACAATGTCGCAAGCAAATCGCAGAAGGAGAAAGTTAAGGGGCCATGGGGCGAGACTGCGATATTCTATTGACCGAAAGTTGGAGAGTCGGTTAAGAGATCAGGAAAGGAAATGAGAGTAGAAAAGAGAAGATACGAGGAAGAGGCAGATATTCATACCAGGGCCGGCCAGAGAAGGAGGAGGGCGCTCTTAGAGTGGAGTGTCTGGTGGAGGGAAGGATAGGGTGTGAGAGAGAAGAGGGGTATTCTTGGGGAGAGTGTAAAGAGGGACGAGCGATGTTCTGGGGAGAGAAGCCTCTTCCCTCTCAAAGAGAGGGCGCGAAAGTGCATCTATTGGTGCGGAGGGAAACGACAAAACGCCTCTCCCTCTAAGAAGGACAGGCCCGGCTCACCTAAATAGCTTATCCTAAAGGAAGAACCGCTCCTGTCCACTCTAAAGAGGGAGCGGAAGCCTGGGAAGGGGGTATTCTTGGGGAGAGAACCCTGTTTCGTCAAACACCCTAACTAGGAAGAAGTGAGGGAGATAAAGAATAGGTTGGGTTCGATGGAGAAAGGTGGGAAATGAGGGCAAGAGTAGGAATACCTCAGCTGTGTTGTAGAGCCGAGGAGCGCGGCACACGACATCTATATCTTACTGTGCAAGGAATATGAGATTGATACATGTTCCTAAGAGAAAGATCATAATGTTCACTAATAAAGCGGCTCCTCTTGTTGGGTTTATTGAATAAGACTAAAATGAACGATGGGAAGAGAATATCTATAATCTTATAACGATATTGTGTGACTAAATCGACCTGGCAGCAGTGTTCTCGAAAGAGGGAAATAAATCGAGGAAAGAAAGATGAGAGAGTGATGTCCTGGTTTTAGAGGATGTCAGTACAGTTATTGAAAGGGAGGTGGTATGAAGTAGTTTTGTGGCGACACCTCTGTTTTCGGAGTCAATACTAATTTTAATAGTCGCAGCTGGTGGGGGATAAGGTGCCTATAATGATTTAGGTCGGAAGAGTTTGCTGCCAATGCAAACAGCGTATTAGGTGTAGTAATGATAATCGCACTTTTGCACTGACAGATCTGTGAATTGGGAATCTTGAGAACACGACTTAGATTATGATCTCACCGGCCTGTTAAATTTAAATCTTAAATGAAAATTAAATGTTTTTGTGCACTTTATGGAAATGAGTATAGTGCATGCGCCTCTGATCTTTGATCCCTTAATCCGAAGTGATAACTAAAACTGATGGCAATTGTACCATAATTTCCGAGTTGTAGTATGTTATATTTTGTAAGATCTCTATAAGGGAAATTAAATCAAGAAACATGACCAAGTTTAATGTCGATATATTACTTATTTATTATCATATATTTGTTTGATTCAAAATGAGTAAACATGAATTTTCATAGCAAAGAACTAATTAGGTTGTATGGGTCTAAAAATATGGGACTTCTGGCTGGCTCTCCTGTCACCCTAAATGTTTCAGTCTGTAACAATCATTTGATCCTAATCAATAATATTTTAGTACAGTCTGCAAACTGTCTGTGATCAATGAAA
>NW_020872488.1:461526-463576 GCF_003789085.1 Penaeus vannamei
TTCCTTGTATTACCAGTCTGCTATTTTATATTGTGACGTCGGGATACAGGAACTTCAATATTTCTTTCACTTGATCAAATCACGACGAGTTGGAATCACCCATCTAATTATCACCTTTCTAGTCAATTAGTCTATGCTGTCAATAATTGAAGAATTTGTAGGATTCCATATGTAATTCATCATGGTTATATATATATAAACACAGACAGGTCCTTCACCTGTTCTGGACATGTTTATATCGTGTTCCTAAGATCCAGTCGTTGAGGCTGGGCTGGTTGGTGACGTCCA
Source organism: Penaeus vannamei (assembly GCF_003789085.1). Taxonomy (NCBI): domain Eukaryota; kingdom Metazoa; phylum Arthropoda; class Malacostraca; order Decapoda; family Penaeidae; genus Penaeus; species Penaeus vannamei. The sequence continues at coordinate 461,815 of NW_020872488.1, forward strand.
CGGAACACACGTCATCCTCGCATCTGCACAGGGACTGCGTGCTCTGCGGGAGGAAAATGGGCTATGCACAATGACTGCTTCATATCATGATGGAAACAAGGATCTAATTACTGATTGAATGAACCGCATTTTTATTCTTATTCTGTCCCTAACAGGTGTTCGCCATTTAGGTCGTATTTGCGCCACAGTGTGTGGAAACTCTCACCGAAGTTCTTGAGATGATGATCATCTGCAGCACGTTGCTGTAGTAGACTGATGGTATTCTCACTCATTAATGTAACAAATAACACACACACATGCACACATACACAAAACACAAACACAAATACACAAATACAAACAAACACACACACACACACATGTAAATATAAAATATACTTAGAATGTACAGTTCACTGCTTCCCTACTATAAGTTAAAAAACACACACTCAGCGCTATCTACTTACATCGCCTGATATATTACAGTGCGGCACCACACCAAGGCTGGCGTTGGCCACGCTGGAAGGGCAGGCGGACCACTGCCCCGCGCTGCTGCTGCTGCTGCTGGCGCCCAGGGTCAGCCGAAGGAACTCCTCTGCCAGGGCTCGAAGGTCGGGTCCAGTTGCCTGAGGGGAGACGCGGCATTTTAGCCCTTTCTATAATAATATAAAAACTGTTATGGCAAAAAGTACGTTGGCGATTTCCACGAGGAGGACATCAGAGGCCATCGCCAGGCAACGCACCTGACGAAGGAGGTGGGGCGCAGAATATATGTGTGGACTCATTTCCAGGTGGGCGCGTGCCTTCGAAGGCGGGCGGCACCAGGACCCCCAGCATGGCCAGGCAGATGAACACCAGCGGCAACACAAACATCTGGAGACGTGATCAAGGATGAGAATCTACATCCAGTCTCTTATCAAAAAAGAGGAAAAAAATATATATTATATTTCATCAGAAAAATGAGAAAGCAATTTAGTATTTTTGCGCAGCTGTACAACTTACCTGTGTATAGAGAAGATCTGCTATTGAAAAACAGTAAGTCACGCTGAGGCCTACCGTGGATGTAAAGAGAGCCGCAGGCCGTTGTGCAGGAGGCGCTTGCAGAGCAAAGAGCAGAAGCCGCTGGAAGGAGAAGCCTGACGCCGGTGCGAGGAGCCAGAGGCCGGAAGTTGAACAAGTGTCCCGCAGGTCCTCCTTCTTCTGCAAGGCCACTTTCGTTAGATTACGGTCTCTCTCTAACCTATTCCACGGTCTATAAACATCAGGTCTTCCACCCAGAAAGCTGACCAAAATAAACACCACGTTCATGAGTGGAAGACTACTAAAAGGCCGCTTCCATGTCGCTGATTCGTGATCATTATGACAGACGTTAGGCATATTTTCTACCAAAAGAATAACATTTATAGAAGCAGTATCTTAAAAATTTTCCTTGAAATAATCTTTTCTCTAGAACAGAAGCTTTAGTATCTACTTAAAAAACAGTGCATATTGTTTTGCTTCCAACCGTATCAAATCTTGCCAAAGCCCTTGTTAAAACCCAAATGGTAAAAGGTTATTCCGGAAATTTGAAAGTAAAATAAAATGCACTAATTTATAATTTGACAGAGGCAATTAAGACACGCCAACATATAGGCTATAGTGACAGATTAAGATTCGCGTCTTTACAAATTAAATTCAGCATTTAAATTCAGCATAAATCGGCCGTTCTGGCTAATGGAACAACGTTATCTGACTCCCGAGTTATCAGTAAATTGGGAAAACTTGGAATTTTACGAAATTTAGT
>NW_020872489.1:0-15000 GCF_003789085.1 Penaeus vannamei
TGACGGTCTTAAGGAGCTAGGCTAAAATACGAAAACAAGACAAAAAAAGGAAGATGGAGATAAGACGATTAAGAAAAGATATATGAGCTTTGCCTTCCGGTCTGGCAAGGTGACGTGTTGCCTATTTTATCGCACCTCGGGGGGGAACAGACCCCCCCTCGGGACCCTGTACACACGTGATTCTGTATCTTGCCACCAATAAATCCGAGGAATTATGCCGTATATACTCGCCCCTGAAAGATGTAAAATAAGTGTAGCGAGATCTAAAATATGAGGAATACTTTCTTCCGAACGATGTGACCTAAAATGCGAACTATAAATAATTGTAAATAAATAAGAAAATAGATATTGATCCGAGTGATGTGACCTGAAATGCGACGTGTATATATTATCGTAAATAGATTAAGAAAAAAGATATTGATAGCTATTCCTGTGTGAAACGAAAGGAAGGGGACGTATGCCTGAGGATGCAAAGCTATTTGACCGAAACAGTATTGCGTAAGAGAGGAGAGTAATCACCTTTTAGCATATGTACTGATTATCACACACCTCGGACAGCAGCAGACACCACACACACACACAGCACATTTGCACACACACACACCACACACAACACACAACACACAACACACACAGCACACACACACACACACAATATATATATAGTATAATATATATATATAATATAGATAATATATATAATAATGAAGAGAGAGAGAGATGAGAGAGAGAGAGAGAGAGAGAGAGAAAGAGAGAGAGAGAGAGAATTGTAAAATGCATCTTCCGATCCTTCTCTGGTCGACATTTTATCCTTTTTTTCAGAATGCTTCATGCCTTTTTTTTTCAAAGCACAAATTTTTATTCGACACACAACATGGAAATAATGATTCAGTTTTCTATTTTCCTTCGAGATTTGCAATTGGACTTCATCCAGGGGAACATGCAAAACTTTCTTGACATGTTCGCAACAACAGCCTCTGGACAAGATTAGCTGATTACCTCCAAAGAGTAAAAATACTAGATTTCAACATTGCAATTGACTCTTGGTTGTCATGCGGAAGGTGTTAATCAGACATTTTATTGCCAGTTTGGTAATATTTTTTTTAATTTTCAAGCTTATTTCTACTCTTTAAACAATAGTTTTGAATGCCGGACTTAAGATAAGAAAGATGCACACTTTAGCAACGAGAAGCTTAAATCTAACCATAAATGAGGCCCCGATTTTTTTTTTTTTTTTTTTTTTATTATAGCAAGTCGTGGTATATGCAAACTAAGCTTCTCCGTTGCGAAACACGTACCCCTTGCTAATTTATGCAAACATTTACGAGTTGCATCACCACGACCGACCTAATCTCCCAAACTATAGCACCGCGCTCACCCACTCACCAGTGCTTCATCACACAGTCGAGTGATATCGGCACCACTACACACCTTTACAACGGCTTGTACTACAGTGGATCGTGCGTTCCGATGTCTAAGCAGCCACACACAAAAGTCTTGGCAGGCACACCGAGACCTCCAGATCTTACCGAAAGGGCATTCGACACCCCACCACGCTCTTCACGCGCACTAGCTTCACAGAAGAGCCATACCATACGTAGGGCCAACCAGCTACATAGTGAGAGACGCGCGCCTACGGTTTGTCACCTGGCCGCGTTGGCATGGCCGCCATTACATGGCAGACAGCTCATTATAATACGAAAGTGCAGCACCGAAATTATTAGCACACGTCAGCGCAAGATATGGCGGAGAACCTCCTGCAGTAAGCACGATAGATCATTCTTGCCCCCCCCACCGTCTATATCACCACCCCCATCCGAAGCGGGGGAGAAGATGCTAGCCATCGAGACTCTCGCGGTGAGCGAGCGGAGAGCATCTGCCTAGGTGAAACCGCAGGAGTTATTTGCGCGCCGCGGTGTGCAAGAATAGCGATGGCATCGTCCGGCCGCCCACTATTTTATTTATGTATTATAAACATCTTCCTGCGATGTAGAGAGAGTGACGTATTCTCTGGTTATCATATTGCACTCTCGCCATATTGATCATCGAGTGTGAGTATAATCCATTATTGGGATAGATGGTTGATATCTCGAGAGGCGAGACGACGATGTGACGGAGCGCGCGGAGCGAGCTCCCACATCTAGAAGACTAAGGAAGTAATCACCGTTATATTTGTCTTGTACTATGTTTTTAGGGAACTTATCATGTCGCGGATACACGCACCCCCCACCACGGACACGCATCGCTTCTGTAAAGTCAACAAAAGAAAAACACTAGCGCGCTGTGAGGGACTTCATGTAGCGAGGAAAAAAGAGTGGGAGCACGCGGTGCTTCATTCTCACGCTCCAAAATTACCGTGTGTCTCATATTAGTTAGATCAGAGGCGAATAACAAATGTGATAACTGCTTTCCTTCTTGTGGTTAGTTCTAGACAATTAAGAATAAACGTGGCTTAATTCTTGTGACGTCCAGAAAACCCCCCCCACCTGGCAATCATCATATCTCATAGTGAATCAGAAGAAAATTAACATGAGGCATCTCAACTCTTAGTGCAGAAAAAAAAAATAACTGCTCATCTTCTTGTAATCAGAAAAAACATAATAACTGGGCTTTCATCTTCTGTAGTCGAAAAAAAATGCCTTCATCTTTCTGTAGTCAAAAAAAAGAATTAAATTAATAAAGTAATAACTTGGCTTATTCATCTTCTGTAGTCAGAAAACTGGCTTCAAAACTACAAGAAGCTTTAGTTCTAGTCTCCAACATCTTTAAGGCATTCCTGAATATGCTAATGATGCTCCTAGCAGACTGTGTAATACAATAACTAACCTAGAATTACTGGATATGATTACTGTAGTGTTACACTGTTATTACACTATCCTCATATAATCTGTCACGGAACTCTACATCGGTCTAAAATAAATAATGGAATCATCTGCATATATTTATGGGCAAAATAGAAGCAATGTATACCACATCTTGTTCCATACTGAGGCTCACCAGAGAACAGCATCGTAAATTGCACACTGCCAAATTCAGCCTCTTTATGCCTAACACAGATTTATTGAAATCTGGTTGGTAAGGCCCGTAGATATTTGTGGATATCATTATGTTATCACTGTTATCATCATTATCATTAATGTTGTTGTTTTTGTTTTTGTTGTTGCTGCTGCTACTGCTACTATTATCATTGTTACTGCTATTATCATAATTATCATTATTATTATTACTATTGGGACTTATATATTTTAATTTATTATATCACTTTTTAAGTATATTATTAATCATTTTTTAAATTATTATTATCATTTTTTCAGTTATTAATTATGCATTATTTTCATTATTATCATTATTCTTCCTTCATGTTCTTATCCTCATTATTATTATATCCAATTACATAATTATTATATCATCAATCATTATTATTACGTTTCATCGCTATTGTTAATTGTTAATCATCATTATCATCTTTTTATGATTAATTATTATTATTGTTGTCAGTTGTTTGTTTTCTTTTTTATTCTTATTCTTGTTCATATTATATATTAATCATTATTATCATTATTTGATTATTATTATCATTTCATATTATTATTATTATTATTATTATTATTATTATTATTATTATTATTATTAATTATTATTATTTTATTGTTGTTGTTGTTGTTGTTGTGTTGTTGTTGTTGTTTTGTGTTGTTGTCAATTATATCATTATGATTATATTAATATATTATTATTATATTATTATTATTATTATTATTATTATTATTATTATTGTTGTTGTTGTTGTTGTTGTTGTTGTTGTTGTTGTTGTTATTATTATCATTATAATTATCATTATTAATTATTTACTATTAACATATTATATAACTTTGTTATCATTGATATCATTGTTCTTATTATCATAATATTATTATTGTAACATTATTATTCATTAACAATATTGATCATTAGAGAGAGAGAGAGAGAGAGAGAGACTAGAGAGAGACAAGCCAGTTTAGAGACAGACAGACAACAAACAGAACAGACAGACAGACAGACAGGAAGACAGATCGACAAATAACTAGCTAAATGAATAGATATATGAATAAGTAAGTAAACGGACCGACAGATACAGTTGTCTTAAGGCCCAAAATCTCTCTCCCAATTACCGAGAGAAGTCAGAAGCAAGCAAACAACACCAGGGTTCATAAGTATGCATGAATCTAAATTGTTGATCTCCGGTTCAATACTGGGACGAGTGAACCTCACTGTTTGTGACTGCTCGGTGTGAAATTCCGAAATTCTGCTTTTAGAATTCTTTGAAGTTTTCACAGCTTTCCAGTTCTTTCAGTCAATCTATGACGCTTTTTTTCTATCTGTCTGTCTCTATCTTCTCTGTCTTTCAGTTTTCCATTTTTTCCTTCAGCTAATTTATCTGTTTTGTTAGTCTGTTTATTTTTTTTTAACAAATAGACAAACGTAACACACATATATATACAAACACACATATAAATTTGACCATGTATCTATATGTTCATTTCTGAATTATCTACCTGTCAGTTTCTTAACCTCTCTATTTTATTAATCCCTCTCTATCTATCTTCATACACAGGTATCTCCCTAATACTTCATATCCATCCACTTCCATATGTCGATAAATTTTTGTAAAAAATAATAACAATTCATAAAAAATAATAATAAATGAAAAAAATAAAATAAAATAAAACAATAAAATAAAATCCATCTAAAAAACGGAATAACAAAAAAATGATTAAAGATGAACAATAAACATGTAAAAATCTCCATTCATCAAAAAAAGAAAAAAAACAATAAAATAAAATATATCAATTAAAAAACGACAACAAAATGAAATGAAACTTCCCCACGATAAGACAAGACCTTTATAACCAGACATATTTCAAAGTCATTTGGTCCCAGAGAGACACAATTGGTCCGACAAACCAATTTGGTCGTCCGCCATTGGGCAGATACATTCTGCTTCGTTGCCAACCAGGGCAAATAAATTGTCTGGGGGTCATTGAAGGATTGATTGAAGGCTCGGGGCATAAAAACAGGCTGTTGTTTGACTTTCGGCCCCTTAACTGCTCTGCTTGATATCTACGCTTGTCTCTCCATCTTCCCCCTCTCTCTATCTCTCTAATCTTATATATATATTATATAATGTTATACTATATATATTTTTATATTATATAATTAGATAGGTATATAAATATTATCTATATACATAATAATATATTGTATATATGTTTATATTATATTAATATAAATATATATATATAATATATATATATATTATATATTTTAAGTATATTCTATATAAGTATTATATGTATTAGGTATAGTAAATGTATATATAATATGTAATATATATATATATAATCATATTCTATATTTATATAATTAATATATATATATATTATATATAATGTAAATTTATATTATATAGCATATATATATATTATATATATATATATATTATATATTATATAATAAATACTATATTATATATATAGTATTATATACATATTATATATATATTATATATATATATATATTACATGCATATTTATATGTACATACAATACTATTATATATATAATAAATTATATATTATGAATATCAATGTGTGTGTATATATGTGTTTTGGAGTGAAAGGAGAGAGAGAGAGAGAGAGAGAGAAAGAGAGAGAGAGATACAGAGAGAGAGAGACAGACAGACAGCAGACCAGACGACAGACACAGACAGACAGAGAGTGGAAAGTTAAAAAAAAAATAGAGAGAGAAAAACGTAGAACTTTACACCACATATGTACCTGACGCATTTCAATCAAAACTTTACTATAAATACATGCTGACTTAATCGAAAAGCTTCTTGTACTTCTTTTGCGATGAAAGGTTCTTAATTTTCATTCATACCTTTTCTTACGAAGCGCATGAAGAAAAGGCGAGGGAGGAGAGCGAATGAGAGAGAGAGAGAGAGAGGAGAAGAGAGAGAGAGAGAGAGAGAGAGAGAGAAGGGGCGAGAAAAGAGAGAGAGAGAGAGAAGGGGCGAGAAAGAGAGAGAGGGAGAGAGTGAGAGGAGAGAGAGAGAGAGAGAAGGGGCGAGAGAGAGTGAGGGGGGAGGGGAAGAAAGAGCAAATGAGAGACAGAGGAGAGAGAGAGAGAGAGAGAGGAGACGGAGAGAGAGAGGAGAGAAAGAGAGACGGAGTGAGAGAGAGCGAATGAGAGAGAGGGCGGGGGGGGGGAGAAAGGGCAAATGACAGACAGAGGAGAGAGAGAGAGAGATTTAGAGTGCCACATCTGTTTAAGTTCATCAAAATGTATGCAATTTTCCGTGTTTTCAGATGCCATGTCACTTGCGAGAGCCGAAAAAAATAGCATATTTTCCAAACACTTTTAGGGAGTGGCTCAACGTATTGCAAAAGCTCAATAACTCTTTTCGCTTTTGTGATAAAAATGCCAGGTTACCATTCTTTTTTTCTTTTCTTTTTTCTTTTAGCTTTCCTTATTTTTTTCTTTCTTCTTTTTGGCGCCGTGTCTCGCGAAAAAAAAAGATCAGATTGATAAGGAAATCAAAGCGATATTTAAAATTTTCCTCAGCCATATGTCTTGGGCTTTGCGCTCTATTTACTTACGTTATACGCTATATTTTTTATACGTTATATTTTTTATATATACGATATATTTTTATACGTTATATTTTTTATACGTTATATGTTATATTTTTTACTTAGGGATGGGAGAAGCGGGATCTAATGTAATGATATTAAACTACCTGCTTTCATTAGTCATTTTCACCCTCGACATAATTTCGCAGTTATCAAAGAAATTGCCACTACTATTATCATGTACTATATTGATGCTTTATACATTCATAAGCAGATATATAATATATATATATATATATATATATATATATATATATATATATTATATATATATATATACTATATATATATATATATATATATATAATATATATATATTATATATATATATATATATAATATACATATATATATATATTATATATATGTATATATATATATTATATATATATATATATATATAATATATATATATATATGTAATGATAATATGTCTATAGATAGATAGATAGATAGATAGATAGACGGACAGATGATAGATATATGGACACACACACTCACACACACACACACACACACACACACACACACACACACACACACACACACACACACAACATATACTGTTAATACAATATATATATAATATATATATATATATATATATATATATATATATATAATATATAATATATGTGTTAATATATATGTGTGTGTATGTGCTACGCGTATGTATCTGCATAAGCAGGTATACCTACAGAAATAATGTGAGTGTCCTTGCTCACTCAGGTAAATCCTCATAATCTCATTTTTTCCATAACGAGTTTCGTTTTCTAAAATCTAAATATTACATATAAAAAAAAATATTGGATCTAAACCCCTGCTCCAATAGCCCTCAGTGACCCATTTACTAACCTAACGACCCAGTCCGCCATTGCACGGCCGGACACTTATTTTGATACATTGCAAAGGGCATAAGTGAAACGTAAAGAAAGAGAAATAGGAAAAGTACTTTCTATACGGCTGGGTGCTGGGCAGGGAAGGGGAATTCAGTGTATAAGCAGTACGAATGGTTTATAAGATGGTTCTTGCTCTATGGATTAGCATTCGGTTGAAAGTCATTTATGTTTAGATGATAATCTTAAATGGAGAGTTGAGGCGTTATCGTTTATGTGCACTTCAGTTCAGGTATAATACAGACACACACACACACACACACACACTCACTCACATATATGTGTGTGTGTGAATGAATGAATAGATAGATAAATGAATATATATATATATATATATATATTTATATATATATATATATATATATATATATACATACACATATATATATGCCTCTCTATATGCATACAACATATCTAACCCAATTCCTCCTTACCCCTGCCTCCCCCCCCCCCCTCCCCCTCCCCACATCCTCCTCCCCCAACGCCTCCTCCTCCCTCCCCACCACCACCCTCCTCCTCCACCACCCCTCCCCCCTCTCCCGCCTCTCCCCCTACAGACCTCTCGGTGGCCGTCATCTCCGCCTGGGACGCCGACGACCACGCCGAGGGCACCAACGCCCGCCTCACCTACTCCATCGAGAAGAACGTGATCCACGAGCGGTCGGGAGAAGCCATCTTCCTCGTCCACCCCCACACGGGTCTCATCCGCACCGCCCTCTGCTGCCTGGACCGGGAGACCACGCCCGAGTACACCATCCAAGTGGTGGCCACGGACGGCGGGGGGTCAAGGGTGAGGGCGCGAGAGGGTGGATGTAAAAGTGTGTGTGTGTGAAGGGGAGGGGGGCTGGGAGAGGGGGGGGGGAAGGGGCGAGTGTGTGTGAAGGGGGAGGGGGGCAAGGGCGGGGAAGAGGGCAGAGAGGGGAGGGGGGAAGGGGAAGGGAGTGCGTGTGTGGGTGGGTTTGTGTGGATGTGTATTTGAGGCGTTTTTTATTTATTTTATTATTATTAATTATTAATTATATTTATTTATTATATATTTATATATATATATATATATATATATATATATATATATATATATATATATGTATGTATTCTATCCTTTATATAATACCGGGGAATAGAATGCACAACTTTCCTTTTTCCTTTCCCTTCCCTCTCTCTCCCTCGTTCGCTTTCCCTTTCTTCTTCAGTTTCATGCTCTGTTCTTTCCTCTTTCTTTTAACCTGAAGTTTCATGTGCTGTCAGCCCTCAAACGCACGGTTATATGTATATATATATATATATATATATATATATATATATATATATATATATATATATATATATATATATATATATATATATATATATATATATATATATATATATATATATATATTATATATATATATATATATATATATATATATATATATATATATATATGTATATATTATATATGTATATATATATATATATATATATATATATATATATATATATATATATATATATATATATATATATATATATATATATATATATATATTATATGTATGATATATATATATGTGTTTGTGTGTGTGTGTGTGTATGTATGTATATATATACAGATATATATGTATATATATATATATATATATATAATATATATATATATATATATATATAATATATATATATATATATATATATATATATATATATATATATATATATATATATATATAATATATATATATATATATATATATATATATACTATTATATATATATATATGTATATATATATATATCATATATATATATATATATATTATATATATCATATATAAATTATAACTATATATATATATGCATACAATCATACCCAAGCAATCATTTTCAATGATATATGTCTTCAAGTTCCACTTCCTCCTTCCCTGATTCTCCCATCCCTCACCCTTAATCCCCCCTCCCAAACCCCTTCACCCACCCCACCTCCTCCTCCCCTTCCTCCTTCACCCCCGGCCCGCGGAACCGGCCGAACCCTGCCGCCTCCCTTTTCCCCAAATCCCTCCACCCCCTCCCCGCTCCTGCCTCCTTCCTCCTTCCCCCCCCAGATGACACGCCAACCCTCACCCTCCCTTCCCCCAAATCCTCCACCCCCCCCCCTCCCCTCCTCTCCTCCTTCACCCCCCCTTGAACCCCCCCCCTCCTTCCCCAACCCTTCACCCCTCCTCCTCCCCCTCTCTCCTTTCACCCCACCCCTTGACCGGCCCCTCCCCTCCCCCCCTTCCCCAATCCTCCACCCCCCTCCTCCTCCCCCTTCCTCTTGCCTTCAACACCACCCTTGGACCTCTACCCCCCTCCCGCAAACACCTTCACCTGCCCTCGGACTCCCCTCCTCCTTCCCCCTTCACCCACCTTGACCGCCAACCCTCCCCTCCCTTCCCCCCAATATGCTCTCCCCCCCTCCTCCTCCCCTTCCTCCTTCACCCCCTTTTGACCCCAACCCTCCCCTCCCCTTCCCCAATCTCACCCCCTCGCCCTCCCTCCCTCCTCCCCTTCCTCCTTCACTCCCCATGACCGCCAACCCTCCCCTCCCCCCCCCCCCCCCTCAATTCCCCCCTTCCCCTCCTTTCCTCCACCCCCTCTCTCCAATCTCCACCGCCTCCTTTTCCTTCCACCCCCCCCCCTTCCCCCCCGCCTCCCGCCTCCCCTCCCCCCCCTTCCTCCTTCACCCCCTTGACCGCCAACCTCCCCCTCCCCCCCCCCTTCTCCTTCACCTCACCCATCCTCCTCCTCAAACCCTCCTCCTCCGCCCCTCCCCCAACCCCAATCCCTCCCCTCCCCCAACCCTTCACCCTTCCCCCCTCCCTCCTCCTCTTTGCAACCCCCCTTGACACATTCAACCCCCCTCCCACCCCTCCCAACCTCCCCCACACTCCTTCACCCCGAGACCTCCCCTCCCCCCTTCCCCCCTTCCCCATCCTTTCACTCCTCCTCCCCCTTCCCCTTCACTCACCCTTTGACCGTCCCCCCCCCCCCCCCATTCCCCCCTCCCCCCCTCCTCCTTCCTCCTTGACCGCCCCCCCCTCCCTCCTTCACCCCTTCCCTCCCCCCCTCCTCCTTCCTCCTTCACCCCCTTGACCACCAACCCCCCCCCTCCCCTCCCCAATCTCATCCTCCCTCCCCAACCCTCCACCCTCCTCCTCCTCCCCCTTCCTTCATTCACCCCACCCATGACCGCCAACCCTCCCCTCCCCCCCCCAACCCTTCCCCAATTTCTCTTCGCCCCCACTCACGCCCCTTTGTCCCGCCCTCCCATCGCAGGCACGGGGACGGTAGTGGTGCGTCTGGCGGATGTGAACGACAACTCCCCTCGTTTGACCCGGCAGTTGTGGGAGTTGGAGGTGGAGGAGACCTGGGGAGACGAGGCCCCCGCCAACACCACCCTGCTGGAGATCACGGCCGCCGACAGGGACACGGCCAACTACTTCTTCTACAGAGTAAGGATGATGAGGCTTCTGGCGATGATGATTCTTGTTTTGAGAGGCGTGCTGTTGGTGGATCGATGTCATAGATAGATGGATGGATAGACTGATAGATAGAGAGGTTGATGAGTGTGCATGTGTGAGAGGTAGATAGATAGAGAGGTTAATGAGTTAGATAGATAGATAGAGAGGTTAATGAGTGTGTATGTGTGAGAGGTAGATAGATAGAGAGGTTAATGAGTGTGCATGTGTGAGAGGTAGATAGATAGAGAGGTTAATGAGTGTGTAGCATGAGTGTGAAGAGGTAGATAGACAATGTGTGTAGGTGTGAGAGGTAGATAGATAGAGAGGTTAATGAGTGTGCATGTGTGAGAGGTAGATAGATAGAGGTTATGAGTGTATGTGTGAGAGGTAGATAGAGTAGAATGAAGAGGTTATGTGAGATAGAGATAGAGAGATAGATGAGTGTGCATGTGTGTTGAGGTTGTGTGGGAGGTAGATAGATAGTCAGATAGATGAGTGTGTATGTGTGTAGAGGTTATGTGTGACAGGTAGATAGATAGAGAGATAGATGAGTGTGCATGTGTGTTGAGGTTGTGTGGGAGGTAGATAGATAGTGAGATAGATGAGTGTGCATGTGTGCAGAGGTTATGTGTGACAGGTAGATTGATAGATAGCTAGATGGGTGTGTATGCGTGTAGAGGTTACGTGTGAGAGGTAGTTAGATAGAGAGATAGATGAGTGTGTATTGGAGGGTTATATATGCGTCTGTGTGTGTGTGTGTTGTTGTTGGGCATGAGCGCAGTACAGAATTCTTGCAAATCTATTTTCTCTTGTTTTATTAGTATGTGTGCTCTCCACGTCCTCCACGATTATTCTGTTTTCTTTTTTATGGTATAGATTTATGTTTCCATATTTCGGAGATTTTGGAGCAAGATATAGATCGAGAGAGATAGATAGAGGGGAGGCAGAGAAACAAAGAGACACATACATAATACAAACACAGACAAATACACACACACACACACATAGGCGCACACACACGCGCACACACACACACCCGCGCACACACACATATATATACATATATATTTGTACATCCAACAACAAAAGCGGTGACGCCTCGCCAGATCTGGCTCGGAGAGATCAAGCCCTTCTTGCTTTGAAAGGAGGCCCACCTTCAAACAGCCAGGACATAGTTAGGATGGTTTGAATGGGGGGAGGGAAATTACGGAAATCAGGCGAAGTGCAATAATAATAATATATATGGAGAGAGAGAGAGAGAGAGAGATAGACAGACAGACAGACAGACAGACAGAGACAGAGACAGACAGAGACAAAAATCGCTTTTATTACTGTTTGGTTGTTAATTTGATGGATATAATGGAGACCAACTTTAAGAATCAATGATCGTATATAATTTCGAAAATGATTATCGTGAAATCTTATCGTTTTATTCTAATTCCTTATCGTATTTCCCATATAAAAAAAATCATATTAAAAATCATATTCATATTAATATTCGTCAGACGGAGATATCCTTCGTCTGCATTATCCCAGAGCCGTATATCAATATTTGGCTCTGCATTATCCTAAGCAGCTGCTCTCACTCTCTCTCTCTCTCGTCCGTCTTATATAACCTGGATCCGCTATTTAGATAACGCTATGGTATTTGATATGTTATTTGGAAAATAGAATAATACTCATGTCAATATTTCATATGCCATTATATATTCCAAATGTTTAAAATTATTCCATAATCCGAAAATAACGAAATGAATATTTAAAAGATGGAATGAACAGACATCGAGAGTAAGAATAGTAAGAATTCTTGAATAGTTCAGCGGGGGAACATCGTCAAGGTATTGGACACCAGCCGCTGAAACGGCGAATGAAGACGTAAGAATAGGTAGAGTCAAGGCTAAGGGAATATTCTCTTAGCCTTGGGTAGAGTGAAGCTAGACTCGGCCCTTCGCGGGGTGAGTGAGCAAGCGTAAGCTGGGGAAGGGGTTCGCTGGGAAGTGCCCAATCTGCCCATCTCTAAAGACTGTCACCCAATAATATGATAATAGTATATATATTATTACCTACATCATATATATCCCACCATCATTGTATTAACTACATTTCATTTCACATAATTTATTATCACCAATAGTTTCGGAAACTTTATAATAAATTAGGTTGACTGACGATGCACTTTAAATGAATTTGTCTCATAAGACTGCTTTGCCTAGGTGTTCAAGAAAGGTCTAAGACTTTCGTGAACATCGAATCAAGGAGTTTTGTCTCTGATTTGCGCTGTGCCACATCTCATAGGTAACACTGGTAACATATATAACATGTAAATCGTTATAGACCCTATTTTGATAATCTATTGTGATAATTTGTGGTAAATATGGCAATGAATCTTACTGATACCACAACGGTAATATTACACATTTAGTATGCCTAAATGTGATGCGGCATGCTTGCTTTTATTGTCATTGTATCAGATGAAAAAGCGGGCGATGCTATTTATGTTTCTTGATTAAATAGTAATTAAACGTAGGCGACAGCTTAATTAACGTTTGATGAGTCACCAAAAATAGTCTCGAAGCTTTTCTTTTTATTTCCAAAGCGAAACAACCTTCAAGAGAGGGGACTTTGCGGAAAAAATAAGTTTAAGACAATCCTTATGCTGAAGGAAAAATCTAAAGATAGTCCTTAAGTTGTGGGTAGAAAATAGCAGTAAAGTATAAGAAATGACTAAATCAACATTTGACAATCAAGCAAAAAGGTCTATTTTTTTTTTTTTTTTTTTTTTTTACGTTTTCGATCCAGAATTATCATCAAATTTGTCTTAAGATTTGGTCGAAGTTTTATGGCAGATGTGGAAATGTCGCGTAAGGACTGTCTTTAAAACTACAATGCAAATCTACTCAAATTTGAAGATAATTGTGCATCCTTTGTGTGTAAATATATATCTTCGTGTGTATTTGTGTGTGTTTGTGTTTGTGTGTATGTGTAAATATGTGTGTGTATATATATATATATATATATATATTATATATATATATATATATATATATATATATAGATAGATAGATAGATAGATAGATAGATAGATATATATATGTGATATATATATATATATATATATATATATATATATATATTATATATATATATATATGCTTGAGTGTGAATATGTATGTATACACACATTCACAAACACACACACGCACACATACCCATACGTACGCGGACACACTCACACACACACACGCGCGCGCGAGAGAGAGAGAGAGAGAGAAAAGAAGAGAAACTTCTCCCTACAACTAAGCCTCTCACTCAAGGCGTCACCTCAGCCTCCGGTGTAGTGGATGCTGTCACAGATTCAGCGCCCTTGCCACGTTCAGAGATCATTCACGTTCCCTAATACCGGAGTACGTACGCGCTCATTATATCCTTGACGCAATTCCGAAAGTATATTACGTAGCGGGAAAGCGGGTGTCAAGGTACAGTTTGGAGACGAAGGGAAGACGGAGATGGAAGCTGATGGAAGGTGGGAAGAGAGGGGGAGAGAGAAAGATGGGGTGAAAAGGGAAGGAAGAGAGATGAGAGAGAGAGAGAGAGAGAGAGAGAGAGAGAGAGAGAGAGAGAGAGAGAGAGAGAGAGAGAGAGAGAGAGAGAGAGAGAGAGAGAGGAGAGAGAGAGAGAGGAGGAGGATGAGGAGCGAGAGGAAGTGGAAAGAGAGGGAGAGAAGAGGAGAGAGAAAGGGTGGGTGAAGGAAGTAGGAAGGGAAAGAGAGAGAGAGAGAGAGGAGGATGAGAGATGGAGACGAAGGGAAGACGGAGATGGAATCTGATGGAAGGAGGGAAGGAGAGAGAGAGAAGAGGAGAGAGAAAGTGTGGGTGAAGGAAGAGGAAGGGAAAGAGAGAGAGAGAGAGGAGGATGAGAGATGGAGACGAAGGAAGACGGAGATGGAAGCTGGAAA
>NW_020872489.1:47500-60000 GCF_003789085.1 Penaeus vannamei
TGAATAATAATAATATAATAAAATAATAATAATAATAAGGATAATAATGACAATTATTATTATCATCATTATTATTATTATCATCATCATCATCATTACAGTAATAGTATTGATAATAACAATGATTATCATCTTTATTATCATCATAATCATTGTTATTATTATTATCATTATTATTATCTATTGATTATCATTATCATATTATTACTATCATTATTCATTACTGCAGTTCCTAAAATATATTTCTTGTTGTATTAGTACTAGAGTTATTACTGCTAACAATGCTAACATTATTATCATTATAACCATTATTGATAGTATTCCTATGTTTATTCTTATTATTACTTATCCTCTGCTTCTTCTACTTACATATCAGCATCATGAGCATCCTCAGCACTTACGTCTTCATCCTCACAATCCAATAAACAAACTCATTTCCTCATGTCTCTTACGTTACCCTTCCCAACCAGACTTAGACAGCGGGCGGGGCGGGGCGGAGGTGTGGACAGCTGATTCCGTGGACAGGGAGGAACACCGTCAGCTGGAGGTGCGGGTGAGGGTGTCAGACGCAGGAGGTGTCACGGGCACTCACGTCCTCACTGTCATCGTCGACGACATTAATGACAACCCGATGAAACCCCGCTCTAAGACCGTCTACCTGTGGAAGACTCAGGTGAGGCGAGTCGAAGCCACGGGCTAGAAAAGTGAAATGTCATAAAGGTTATAGTTCTTTGCCTTAAGTGAAGGGCCTTATTTCAAAGGAATTTAAAGGTTATATTTGCCTAAAATGAAGGGCCTTAGTTAAATTCCTTGCCTAAAAATTTTGTTTCAAAGGAATTTAAATTAATCTCTTTGGCGAAAGTGAAGGGCCTTATTTCAAAGGAATTTAAAGGTTATATCTCTTTGCCTTAAATGAAGGGCTTTGTTTCAAGGGAATTTAAAGGTTATATCTCTGCCTGAAGTGATGGGCCTTATTTCAAAGGAATTTAAAGGTTTTATTTGCCTAAAATGAAGGGCCTTATTTGAAAGGAATTTAAAGCTTATATCTCTTTGCCTAAAGTGGAGGGCCTTGTTTTAAAGGGATTTTTAAAGGGATTTAAAGGTTATATCTCTTTGCCTAAAATGAAAAGCCTTGTTTCAAAGGAATTTCCCCTCTACGGCATCATATTCTTGGGGGAAATTATAAAGGAAAACCTGAAGGAGTCTCCCGCTTCTCTCGCCAGGGCGGGGGATCGGACGCGCCCCTCGGGAGGATCTACGTGGACGACCCCGACGACTGGGACATCGGGGACAAGGCGTTCGAGTGGGTCGGCGCCCCCCACCCCCTCTTCTCCATCAGCCACGACAGCGGCGCCATCTTCGCCTCCAGCCAAGTGAGGGAAGGCAGGTGAGCTGCGTCCATTCACGAAATAGCATATGATTAGAAGTGTAGTATCATGTACGTGTATGTGTGTGTGTGTGTGCATATGTATATATATATATATATATATATTATATATAATATATATATATATATATATATATTATATATATATATATATGTATATGTTATAGTATATGTATGTATGTATGTATGTTTAGATATGTGCACATGAATTGAGCATATTCAATAATATACACATATGTGAGTGTGTATTCATATATATGTGTGTGTGTATGTATTTATATGTGTGTGTGTATGTTTGTGTGTCTATACGAGTATATATGTATGTATGTGTGTGTGTGTATGTGCGTTTATATATATATATATATATATATATATATATATATATATATTATATATATATATATAAATATATTATAATATTGTATGTATTTATATATATATGTATGTATGTATGTTGTAAATGGATTGACTCTTCTACACAGGCATTCTTCTCCGGACCATGTCGTAATCCAACTGACAAGGCGGAGGTCAGAAGCACATGAACTATTCCTGGACGAGGGGGGAACCGTTTCCTTCGTATCTGAACAAAATATTAACTCTTTGGATATCGTTCAGAGCTTCATTGTCCTCCGAAGCCGAATTCCCTTAAAACTTTCTTAATGTCGGAAACTTTGAGACCTTTATTTAGTCGACGGAACTCGGGATGCCTTCATATTGCGGGATTTCGCGGCTTTTTTTCCCCATCTCTCGTTTTAATTTTCTTAAAACAAAAAAAGAAGAAAAGAAAGGAAAAGGAAAAAATTGGAGCTGGAGATCCTGGGGAGAGCGAGGAGTGGGGGAAGGGGAGGGGGGGGGACGGGAGGGGAGGAGAAATCAGTGTTTGTTTTTTTTCCTTGTTCGTCTACTCTTCCTCATCCTCCTTCGTTTTCTTGATTTTCGTTTTCTTTTTCTCTCTCTTCTCTCTTAATCTGCTTCTGCTGCTCAACTTCCCTTCCTTCTTTTTTTCTTCATCTTCCTCCTTCTCTTTCTCCTCTTCTTCCTTTTCTATCTCCTCCTTTTCTCCTCCTCCTCTTCCACTTCCTTCTCCTCTTCTCCTTCCTTTTCCTCTCCTCCTCCTCACTCCTCTCCTCTCCTCCTCTCTCCTCCTCCTCCTCCTTTTTCTTCTCTCCTTCTTTTCCTCTGCTCTTCATCTCCTCTACCTCCCTCTTCTTTTCCCCCTCTCCTCCTCCATTTTTCTTTTTTCCTCCTTTTCCTCTCCTGTACTTCTCTCTCCTCCTCGCGCACTTCTTCTTTTTCTCTCTCCTCTCTACTCCCCTCCTCCTCTTTCCACTCCCTCCTCTCCTCCTCCTCCATTTCTTCTTCTCTTTCCTCTTCTTGTATTTCCCCTCTCCTCTTCTTCCTCCTCCTCTACCTTCCCTTCTTCTCTTCCACTCCTCCCCTCTCCTCCTCCTCCATTTCTTCTTCCTCTTCCTCTTCTTGTACTTCCCCTCTCCTCTTCTTCCTCCTCCTCTACCTCCCTCCTTCTCTTCCACTCCTTCCCTCTCCCCCTCCACCATTTCTTCTTCCTCTTCCTCTTCTTGTACTTCTCCTCTTCCTCTTCTTCCTCCTCCTCTACCTTCCCCTCCTTCTCTTCCATACCTCTCCTCTCTCCCTCCTTCTTTCCCTTTCCTTTCTTTTTTAAACACTGGCAAAGGAAGACTATTCACTCGTTCGAATTCCTTGTCATCAATCAAGTTGTTTTCTGTCTTTCTCCTTCAAGAGTCAGGTCAGAGAAGAAGAGTTATTTTTTGTCTTTACTTTTTTCATGTTCTTTCTAATCCTCCTCCTCCTTTTTCCTTCTTCTCCACTTGTTCCTCCCTCTCTTTCTCCAACTCTCCCCTTTCCTCCTCCCCTCTTCCATTCCTCTCACTTTCAACTGGTAAAAGGAAAGAGACATTTTTGTGTATATTTTTCATGTTCTTTCTAATCCTCCTCCTTTTCACCTCTTTCTCCTCTTCTTCTCCTCCTTCTTCTCTCTTCCTTCTTCCTCTACTTCCTCCTCTTTCTTCCTCCTCTTCCTCCTCTCTTTCCTCTCTTCTTCTCCACTTCTTCCTCCTCTTCTTTCCTCCTCTACTTCCTCTCTTCTTCCTCCTTCTTCCTCCTCTACTTCCTCTCTACCTCCTCTTCTTCCTCCCAACTCCTCCCCTTTCCTCCTCCACCTCTTCCATTGCTCTCTTTCTCACTGGCGAAGGAAGGCCAGTCACTCGTTCGGATGCCTTGTCATCACTCAAGTTATTTTCTGTCAGAGAAGAGCCATTTTTTGTCTTTTTTTTCATGTTCTTTCTAATCCTCCTCCTCCTTTTCACCTTCTTCTCCTCTTTTCCTCCTCTTCTTCCTCCTCTTCTTCCTCCTCTTCTTCCTCCTCTACTTCCTCCTCCCTCTCTTCCTCCAACTCCTTCCCCTTTCCTCTTCCACCTCTTCCCATTGCTCTCTTTCTCACTGGTGAAGGAAGGCCAATCACTCGTTCGGATGCTTTGTCATCACTCAAGTTGTTTTCTGTCAGAGAAGAGCCATTTTTGTCTTTATTTTTTTCATGTTCTTTCTAATCCTCCTCCTCCTTTTCACCTTCTTTCTCTCTTCTTCCTCCTCTTCTTCCTCCTCTACTTCCTCCTCTTCTTCCTCCTCTACTTCCTCCTCTCTACTTCCTCTCTTCTCCAACTCCCTCCCCTTTCCTCTCCCCCTCTTCCCATTTCTCTCCCTTTCAACCTGGCAAAGGAAGGCCAGTCACTCGTTCGGATGCTTTGTCATCACTCAAGTTGTTTTCTGTCGGAGAAGAAGAGGCATTTTTGTCTATATTTTTTCATGTTCTTTCTAATCCTCCTCCTCCTTTTCGCCTTCTTTCTCCTCTTCTTCCTCCTCTTCTTCCTCCTCTTCTTCCTCCTCTTCTTCCTCCAACTCCCTCCCCTTTCCTCCTCCACCTCTCCCCATTCCTCTCCCTTTCAACACTGGCAAAGGAAGGCCAGTCACTCGTTCGGATACCTTGTCATCACTCAAGTTGTTTTCTGTCTTCTTCCTCTAAGAATCAGGTCAGAGAAGAAGAACCATTTTTGTCTTCATTTTTTTCATGTTCTTTCTAATGCAGCTGACGGCACCTCCAGCCAGTCAGCAAGAAGATGAGGGAACCGAGCGGAGCCTCCCGAGTGAACAACCTTTTACAGCAACTTGTTTGGGGGAAAAAGTGCAACTTGTTTGGGGAAAAAAGTGCGTAATAGTTTAATGAATATATAACACCCAATGAGCTCATACCTCCGATTAATAAAACTGATAACTTTCATGGTATTAAGTATTTTTTTCTTAAAAGGAGGAAGGAGATGAAGAACCAAAAAGTACAAAAAAAACAAAGTTAAGCATCTTTCAGTAAAGGAATTCTAGTCAAGGAAGCATCTATGTGAAAAAAAAATAAAATAAAAAATAAGTGTACCATCTCATGACAAGCAAAAATGGTACTGAAAAGTAAAAAAGGACAAGTAAATGCTTAAAAAAGAGACAACCAGATTTTTTAAACACTCACAGAGAGAGAGAGAGAGACGGGGGGGGGGGGGGGGGGAAGTAGCAAGTCAGAGTGGTCCCTCGTACACTAAGGTTGATTAATGGCACGGAATGCACTTCATAGCGCCACGTATTGGGTTTAATGGCGCCACTAAATCGGTGCAGTTGTGCGTGCTGTGGCTTTAGTATATATAGGGATGGACCTAAATTTCCTACATACCAGTGTGTAGATGTATGCATTCGAACATATGAAGACACATACGTACATGCATACATACAGATATAAAAATACATACAAAGACGTACATATGCATACATACATTTAGAGGCACATACATATATTGCATACAAATACATACATACATACATACATACATAACGCATACACACAAACAAACACATCATTAACGAAACAAACAAACACACATGTACCATTAAACGTACATAAGATGCATACATGAGCGTATACACACACGTGGACGAATATCTGCGATAATCACTTTTAATCTCTAGACAAAATCAAATGAAATACCTCGGTCGCAATTTGGAAACAGAATAACAATTTGGAAACAACAATAACATAAATAAATAACAAAAATAACAGAATAGAATAACAAAAAATAACATAATAATAAATAAATAAATAAGAAAAAAATAACAGAATAAAAATTTGGAAAAAGAATAAGAAGAAACCTCCCGGCGCCGAAACTTAACACAACCCTGAACTATTCTTGAATTCAAAAAAAAAAAAAAAAAAAAAAAAAAAAGACGGGGAACTGCAACGAGAACCAATGGCTGGTTTTTTTTGTTCTAACGACGCCAGACTTTCCAAAAAAAAAAAAAAATTGTCGAAAACCCATCTGGATATCGAAAGGAAAAATATCAATTGATGCTGAAATGTGGAGCCCCGCCCCTCGGTCGCATTTGGGCGTGTCTTGGGCGTCACACTCGAACGAGCATCTGCCACGCCCACTTGCCTTATGCTTAGCTGTCGACTCGAGCGTTCGAACACTTAATTTGGAGTTCTTGGTGCACTTGGTATTCGTGTTCAAAGATATTCCTTCAACGAAGAAAATCGGGTCTGATATATCAGATATGTCCCACATCATTTGCACACACACACACACGCACACACACACAAACACACAGAGACACACACACCACACACCACACATATATATATATATATATATATATAGTATATATATATATATATATATATATATATATAGTTATTATATATATATATATATAGTTATAGTATATATATATATATATCTATATAATATATATTATATATATATATATAGTTATATATATATATTATATATATATATATATATATATATATATGATATATATATGCTGTATATATTATATATATATATGTAATTATGTATAGTGTATAGATATATATATATATATATATATATATATAATATATATATATATATGTGTGTTGTGTGTGTGTGTTGTGTGTGATGTGTGTGTGTGTTGTGATACTGCCTATTGTAAGTGTATAATATATATATATATAATATATATATAATATATATATATATATATATATATATATATATATATATATAGTTATATATATATATATGCTATATGATAGCATAGATACATACATACATACATACATATTTAAATATATGCATGTATGTATGTATATGAAGAAGAGAATAATAAAGATGACAGCACGGAAAAAAGGAATGGACATGCTCGTCAAAATAATCCAAAAATCCCAACATGGAAAATTAGTCGAACGCAAATAAGAACAAAAAAGGCTTCCAGGGTTGGCGAATTCGGAATGCGGAACTTATTTCGCAATGGAGTGGCCACTAGAGTGAAATTACTAACCCGAATGCACCATAAGCATAGTGAAAGGGAGAAACACAAGGAGAAAAATATCAGACAACTGAGAATACGAAGGATAAGAAAGAAAAAGAAATGGCCAATACGACTTGGGTTAGTCGGCTACGGCAAGTCTAGGCCTTTGTATTCGAATCACTAATCAAGACATTTTATATAAAGCAACTTAGCATATACAGGAAGTGACGAATAATGGTTAAAAAAAAAAAATTGGTCAGTAATCTTATATTCTCTGTTGGTGTTTAACATCAGCAGCAAAACGGGGATGGGGAAAAAATATGAAAGATATTATGTTTCGTCTATAATTTGAAATATGGCCCAGTCATTGAGGGGGAATCAGTCATGGCTAAATGAATAAAAAATGAAATGCAGCAGGTCATTAAGGCAGACGGACCCTCATTTCTTTTCCATTTTTTTCTTTTTTTTCTTTCTTTTTTTTCTTCTTTTTCTTCTTTTTTCTTTTTTCTTCTTTCTCTAAATAGAGAAGGCATGAAGAATCAGCAGTGAGTGAATCCTGGGTTTAGGTTCTGCAAATAATTATGGGAAGATTTTGTGTTTCATTGTATATTTGTTTTGACTAGTTCAAGTATACAACAACAATATAGCATTCCCTCATTCCTCACATGTAACGCTTAACACTGTTCTCAGACTTCCGGCTTCTAGTTTTATTTCGTTTGATATGAATAAATAATCCAAAGCCACGGCCGATTAAGCCTGACCTTTTTATTGTGCAAATTAAATCAAGACTGCCTACTGAAACACCTTGTGCAGAGAAAAGGCTCTCCGTCAAGTAGATTTTTCAGCTGTTGAAGTTTATCTCCAAAAACGTTTCTTAGCCAATGAGAAATAGTTTAGGAAAGTGAGGGTTTCAAAAAAATAGAAAACGATAAATGCTTTCAATTTAGGATATATTTAATTCTACCAAACAAAATGAGTTTAGTATATGTGTGTGCGTCAAAACACATATACACACAAACAACACACAAAACATACACATAACAGAACACACACACACATGAATATATGTGTATGTGTAAGTGATACATAGATAGATAGATATAGACATATATACGCTATATACAAGAATACACATACATCTATCCTTCATAGTATGCATGAATATATATATATACATTACCCTCACATTCCTGTCTATGAAGTATATATAGGGGTAATTCTCCTATTATTCGTTATTTTGATAAGAAAAAGATTGAGCATAGATCTTTGCATAAATGTAAACAGAAAGAGGTGTTGAGCTTTTTGCACACAATCACCGAGGGAATGGCATGTAGCAACCGGCCAATTCATCACAACCCACCACTTTTCTTGCCTCACTTGCTCACTTTATGCGAGTAGACTGTGCTTTTCGGTCGTTCAAACTTCAGCTGTAAACAAAGTGGGCGGGGGGGGGGTATGTGGTGCCACTTTAAACTTTACTTGGTGGATTGCTGACGCGTCAAGATGAAGCTGCTTTTGTGACCTTGTTAAAGAAAGAAGATGGGTGTCGTTTTCTCGTCTCAGTTTTAAATTATGAAGGTAATTTTTTTTTCTTTTTTTTTTCAACAGCAAAGCCATCATTGTCATCATCTGTTTGTTTCAAGGACCTGTCCGGGTTTTTGTTTGTGAGAATAAATCAGACGAAATAACGCTTGCCCATTGCCTTATATGTATATGGGCGTATGTGTGTACACAAACACGCATGCATATATTTTTTTAGATATACATAATATATACGTATATATATATATATATATATATATAATATATATATATATATAGTATATATATATATATAATATATATATATATATATATGCATATATATACATATGCACACACACACACACACACACACACAACACACACACACACACACACACACACACACACACGCACACACACAACACACCACACACACACACACACACACACACACACACACCACACCACAACACATACACACACAACACATACATGTAAATAAACAGTACACATACAGATCTTAATGTATATATATATATAATATATATATATATATATATATAGTATATATATATATATAATATGTGTGTGTGTGTGTGTGTGTGTGTGTGTGTGTGTGTGTGTGTGTGTGTGGTGTGTACATGTATACATGTAATACATGTATATACAGTTAGATAGATCGATAGATGCATAATATGTATATATACTAGTGGCACCATACACAGCAGACTGATGGATGCTAAGAACGAATAAATTAACTCATTCGAGTAAAAAAAAAAAAAAAAAAAAAAAAAAAAAAAAAAAAAAAAAAAAAAAAAACTAACACCAACTCCCAAAAATCTGTACACAAATCAGCTGATCAAACAGTATCAATTACGGAAAATTACGTTCCATCTCGGTGCTGGCTTTGGACTATGGCACGCCCAGTAGAGGAGGAACCGGCAGGAATATTGGAATCGCTGAGTTAGGCGGCTTGACTGAAGAGACCGGCCACGGCTGCTCGACGGTGAAGCATTCCTTACAGGATGATGTGCATGTATCATAATCGTGTATGTTTTTTCTGCGTGTGTGTGTGCGTGTGTGTGGGGGTGGGGGTGGGGGGTGCGTGTGTGTGTGTGTGTGTGTGTGTGTGTGTGTGTGTGTGTGTGTGTGTGTGTGTGTGTGTGTGTATCATGTGTGTATATGTATATGTATATATATATATATATATATATATATATATATATATATATATATATATATAGTATATATATATATGTATATATGTATGTATGTATGTAGTATTATGTATGTATGTATATTATATATGTATATATATGTATATATTAATATATATATATATAATATATATATATACATATATATATATATATATATATATATATATATATATATAATATATATATAATATATACTATATATATTGCCATATGTATATATTGGTATAATATATATATGTGTGTGTGTGTGTGTATGTCTGTATGTGTGTGTGTGTGTGTCTGTATGTGTGTGTGTGTGTGTGTGTGTGTGTGTGTATGTGTGTATGTGTGTGTGTGTGTGTGGTGTGTATGTGTCTGTATGTGTGTGTGTGTGTGTGTGTTAGTGTTTATGGCAATCAATTCCTAATATCGTTCTGTATACACGTCAGACTAAGCAGCCAGTCCCCTTTACCCGCCACGGCAGCCGCATCCCAACGCACTCACAGGCTGTCAACGCACTCACAGGCTGTCACGAAAGGCGATCCGAGTGAAAGTCGACTGAGAGCCAGCCTACCGTGAGTGCAATCGTGGCCCGAAAATTGATGATCTTCCCGCTCCTCCGATCTGCATAAGATTAAATGTGTTTTCTTTGTTTCACTTCCTCTGCGTTTAAGATTGTTAGCAGGAGGTGTGCTCGTGTGTCTGTTTGTGAGTGTGTGTGTGTTTATGCTGTGTAATTTCTGTAAAGAATAGAAAAGGGAAGAAAAAACAGAACGAAAGAAAAAGGGAAAAAATATTTATGATTATAAGTATGGGTGACGTGTGTGGTATGCATATACATATCCATATAACAATGATATACAGACACATCATCATTTCAGCACATGCCACAACATTTCGCTCACACGCTCATTCGAACTTAATTCAGATTTTGCTCCCTATCTCCTACCACTCGCGAGACAGATCGCACAACACACACGTCAGTATAACGTTTGAGATTAAATATAGAATAAACGGGCGCAGGTTTAATTGCTCAACATCATCTATATAAAAACACATAATTACACATACAATTATATTTCTCAATATATAGGGACCTCACCATCCGCACACAATATTATACATAATATATATAATATAGTTGTACTTACTAGTAAGTAGGTGACTCAATAATAGTGTTTGATTTAACTCGTGTGTGGTGGAATTATTTCAGTATAGCTAATTCAGTATTTCTCCGAGACGAAGAGATGACGAGAGACGCCACTGACGAAGAGGAGACGCAGAGAGATGGGAGAGAGAGATGAGAGAGGGAGGTGCATGACGAGGGATTTGTATGTTCTGCATTCACGAGTTCTCAACATCAATAGTGGTAACCCGTGATCGCTCAATATTCGTGATATTGGAAGAAAGTTAATTCGCTCTACTGGGCTCGACTTCGGTGCGATCGGTTGGGCTTCATAATTTGCATAATCATCTAATAACAGGAGCGAAGAATCATTTAAGCCATCTAAGGAAGTCTGTCTTGCAATTGCTATCTTCCTCGTATTAATAGATGACTTGTAAGGAGTTTAGTGGCGCAGCGCTCCGATCTGCACGTGAGGCTGAGGGTCTCCTGCACAGGATCACACACGATGTACACACACGCCATGATTGTACCAACGTAGATGATAAGCTTTAAGTTGAAGGGTATGTCCGCTTTTTTTCCCTTGTGGG
Source organism: Penaeus vannamei (assembly GCF_003789085.1). Lineage (NCBI taxonomy): Eukaryota > Metazoa > Arthropoda > Malacostraca > Decapoda > Penaeidae > Penaeus > Penaeus vannamei. Next base: position 58,685 of record NW_020872489.1, read on the forward strand.
TCAATGGCGCCGCGTGCACAAACACACCACACCTTACGACACGTCAAGACGCCATTTGAACAGTACACATATTACACAAATACACACATCACTCTCTACCATTTGACTCATCACTCGGCGCGGCTCACACACAGTACAGCACAATCACAGCACAGGGCCGTTTGTTAACACCTTTTTCCTGCGCGCCGCGGCGGCAGCACGAGCAACTACACAGGATGCCGCCCTATAACGCGCATCACACACGCTCTCATACGGGGCACACAAACCACACACATCACGCATCAACACTTACCATCCATGTGCTTAGCTCGTCGCTTGCGAATAAAGTTTGGTAAAATTCCATTGGGTTTGGAAGTTTTATTAGGCTTCGCAAAAAATCCGTGGTGTAATTATTTTTACACACAGCAATGGTGATGGTGTTGGTTCCTGGAAGAATACACCATGAGACTGGTTTTTAATTCGGCACAGTCAATTAAATTGCATCACTATAACAAGGCTACATAAACAGATGATCAAGACAGTAACGAACACAATATTATCGTTTTTTCTATGTTTTCTTTTATTCACTTTATTGTCCAACTGCACGTGTCAAGAAAGAAAATAGTTAAATTAAGGATGACTCAAGGTTGAGTCACGGGTTTTAACCCTCGGCCTCGCTCTCAGTCTCTTTTGTGCTTGTCTGCTTCATCTCTGGTCCTTTTCATTTTACACCGTGTTCCTTTCATTCATTTGTGAATTTGCGCGAGATTACCGTAATAATCATGCTCCCAAAACACATGCTCTGGATATAGAGCTGGAAAATGGCGATATTGCTGAAGTCACTCTTTGCAACATCTGAGCACTCATTCTCGTTTGTCGAGCAAAGAAAACGTTTGAAACATGACTGGGGCATAGTTGGAGGCGAAGACCTATGGTAAAAGCTCGGATCCCGCTTGCCTCTGAAGCTGATTGCCAGGTTGAGCGTGCCTTCCGGGAAAACCAGTCGCGGAGAATTTGGCTTCTGGGCTTCGAAGAAAGGTCTGACGGGCGCAGCGTCTGCAGTGCCTTTTATTTTAGGTGGATATATATTTATTATATAGATATTTAATATATGCTCATGCGTGTGCGCCGTGGTGTGTGCTTGTGTTTGTTGTGTGTGTGCGTGGTGGGCGTGTTGTGCTAATATAGTGTATCATACAGGCTAATACCGACCATATATATATATATATATATTATCTATACTATCTACTTATACTATATATCATCCTGCACCTTATAGCTAAGTATCCCTTAATAATACACATAACCATATTTATTACTGTCAATCATTTTATATA
>NW_020872489.1:95000-100000 GCF_003789085.1 Penaeus vannamei
CTCTCTCTTCTCCTCCCTTCCTTCTCTTCTCGCTCTCTCTCTCTCTCTTCTCTCTCTCTCTCTCTCTCTCTCTCTCTTCTCCTTCTCTCTCTCTCTCCTCCTTACCCTTTCTCTTCTCTCTCTCTCTCTCTCTCTCTCTTCTCTCTCTTCTCCTCTCTCTCTCTCTCTCTCTCTCTCTTCTCTCTCTCTCTCCTCTCTCTCTCTCTCACTCTCCTCTCTCTCTCTCTCTCTCTCTTTCTCTCTCTCTCTCTCTCTCTCTCTCTCTCTCTCTCTCTCTCTCTCTCTCTCTCTCTCTCTTCTCTCTCTTTTCTCTTTCTCTTTTCTGCTTTCTCTCTCTCTCTCTCTCTCTCCTCTATCTATCTATCTATCTATTCTTATTCTCTGTCCATCTCTTTCTTCTCCTCACTCCCACTTCTCTCTTATGATTCTCCATGTAAATTCTCCTATAGAGACATTCTTTACACCATCTTGCATTCCTCTCCTTTTATCTCTCCTTTATCTTGCCTTCAAAATCTTCCTTTGTTTGTTTGTGTGTGTGTGGTGTGTGGTGTGGGTGTGTGTGGTGTGTGTGTGTGTGGTTGTGCGTGTGTGTGCGCGCGTGTGGTGTGGTGTTTGCGTGTGTGTGTGTGTGTTGTGTGTTGTGTGTGAGTGCGTGTGTGTGTGTGTTGTGGTGTGGTGTTTTGTCGTGTGTTTTGTGTGTATTTGTGTTTGCGTGTTATTTATGTTTGTGGTGGTATGTGTTTGTGTGTGTGCGTGTGCGTGTGTTGTGTGTGTTGTGTGTGTGTGTGTGTTTGTTTCTTTTCGTGGTGTGTGTGTGTGTGTGTGTGTTTGTGTTTGTGCATACAATGCTATAGCTTTGTGATATACCATACATAATAAACCATCGGTATTTCTCCCCGACATTTTAATTCACTAGCTGTAAAATAGAACGAAATGGACGAAAAACAGCCAGTGTGAACAAAAAGAACTATAATTTTATTGGCTATCACCATACATCACTGTTACATACACGAAATGCCACATTCTCTATTGCAATTGAATTACGATTGCTGGACACTGTACTTCCATGGCCGTACATACCCTGTGACAAAGCATAGTATATCGTCGCGTGTGTGCGTGTGGGGGGGGCGGTAAGGGTACAAATGCCTGTACTGTGATAATCGATATCTGACAGATGGACATATTTATAGGAAGTCGTGCCGGGATGGGAATAAATAGTTATGCGAGTTCTATCAAGATTTTCGGGGAAATAAATAAGGAATTTATCAAATTGACTTTATCAGCGTTAGTATTTTCTCTAATGATAAATCTGCATAAATATATAGACGAAACACTTGTAATTGCATTAAAAAAAAAAAGCAGTGAAGAATCGGTGCTGATAAAAATGATGAAGAATGATAATGATCATAAATATCTGATCATGACAATGATAGTGATCAGCATCATTAGTATTACATCAATAACAACTGCCGTAACAATAAGATAAACGATCATTAACGTATTGCGACTACAATAACGGTGATAAAACCATTATGTTAATGATAACAACGATAACGATAATAATAGCATTTAGAATGATAATAATAATAAAGCTGATAATGATAATGATCATATAGCAGAAGAATGATGATGATAATGACATTGATAATGATATTGCTAAATGCTGCGGTGACGCCACGAACCAGAAGGGTCACCCAGCGCGCGAGGTCGAATTCTTCCCAAGGTCAGAGGTCAGAAAAGGCGACCTCTCTAATGAACGTCCTTCGAAAAATAAGAGCTGTGCCAATAATACTAATAATGATAATAATATAATATTGATAAGAATGATCATCATTATCATTATTATGATTACAATTTTAACTGTAGTAATGATTATGGTTATTATTATGATAATGATTATGATTATTATTATGATATTGATTTATGATTATTATGATTATGATTATTATGATAATGATTATGATTATTTATGATATGATTATGATTTTTATTATATGATAATGATTAATGATTATTATTTGATAATGATTTATGATTATTATTATGATAATGATTAAGATCAAGATTGTGATAATGATGATAAGGATAAGGATAAAGTGAGGATAATAATAATATTAGCAATAATAATAATAATAATGATAATAATAATAACAATGATAATAATAAGAGGAAGAACAATAAGTATAATGATACTGATTGTAATGATAACAATGATAATAATACTGGTAATAATGATAATAACAATCAATATTTGTCGTAGTCGTAATAATAATGATAATAATGATTACGAAAATACTACTGATAGTGCTGATGATGAAGTGATCACAATAATACTGATAATGACATTTATTATTATCATTATCGTTATTTTTATTGTAATTATCATTAATATTATCATTATTCTTATATCCTTCTGAACATCCACAACCATCCTCATTACCATAACAATAACGATAATCATAACATCATCCATAATGATAATCTTTAAATTAACATAAATAATTGTAGCAATAAGTTTTATCATTACTGCTGCAATAGTAACAATGCCTGGAACAGCAATGGGATTAATCACTCGTGTTTATGTGAATATATAAAATAACATTTGATAACTACATTTCCAGTATTCCTCACATGTTCAAAAAACAGAGAAATATTTCAGTATATCCTGTTAATTTCCTCTCACTCGCCATTTCCCTTCAAACAATCAAAAACGAATAGTTGATCACCATTTTCCTTTGTCATTACCCTTTATAAAGAGTAAAAAAAAGGTCAAAACTGTGCAACTCGAACCACACTAATTTTATTATGCTAGTACAATCCGTGTTTAATAGCAATCAGACTAGATTACGATGGTACAGTGAGGCACAAAAGTCCTGTCATGAACTGAAGCTTAGAATCGATCTTCCTCTGTACAAAAAGTGTGGTATAAGCTAGTGTTGTCCAAATATTTTCGCCTATTGTACCTTCTATTACCTTCTTGTACTATTACGTACCCCCACCCCCCCCCCCCCCCCCGCCGGGCCACCATGGCTAAACAAACTGTTTTAATTAGGATAATGCAAATAATATAATTATGAAAATGCATTGCAGGAGTGTTGATCAATAAATTCGAATTTAATACTCGAATAAAAAAGATGATTAAATAATACAATGCTTGAACAATACTTAGACAACTTATTATGAGATTTGAGGCGTGTGTGTTCCTTGTCTGTTCACGAGAGAGAGAGAGAGAGAGAGAGAGAGAGAGAGAGAGAGAGAGAGAGAGAGAAGGAGAGAGAGAGAGCGAGAGAGAGAGAGAGAGAGAAGAGAGAGACAGACAGACAGACAGACAGACAGAGACAGATCTTATGATCTATGTTGCGGACCCCAGTTTGGACAACACTGGTATAAGCGAGCGTTCGAAACGGAATTCGAAAAGTGCTTCACGAGAGGTTTCGACCATGACTGTGGATCAAGTAGCTTCGTGAGCTTCGGTGGTTCACTCAAAAGACTAGAGAGGAGGGGAGAGAGAGAGAGAGAGAGAGAGATGAGAGAGAGAGAGAGAGAGAGAGAGAGAGAGAGAGAGAGAGAGAAGAGAGAGAGAGAGAGAGAGAGAGAGAGAGAGAGACAGAGACAGAGACAAACAGACAGAGAGACAGAGATAGATAGAGAGAGAGAGACAGACAGACAGAGGACAGAGGAGAAGACAGACCAGACAGAGAGAGACGAGAGAGAGAGAGAGAGAGAGAGAGAGAAATGAGAAGGAAAGGGGAGAACATTGTTAGCGTTTTGCACTATATTTTGCACTATATTTATTCCAATAAAAGAGAACAGTATCTTTGTCTTATAGAATTTCCTATGCTTGTGAAGAAATGTAGGACTATCTGGCAACTATAGGTAGGTAGTCGCTTCTTAACCTCTGCATGACATTTGAACGAAGGCGAAAAATAAAGAAAAGAATAAAGGAATTTATCAAAAAAAAAACTTGTTCGAGTGGGTTATTGAGGAAGTTCACGCTATCACTGATCAAGAAACGGACTATTTCTTTTTTTGGTTTGTTTGTTTTTGCATGTTTTATGCTTCTTGTTCTAGCTGTAGGCCTGCTTTCCGCAATACTTTCATTGAAGATGACGAAATCAAATCAAGAACGCCATAATAAAATAAAATAAAATGAAAAAATAAAACAGTTTTTACCTACTTGCGCGACACGTCTTTTTCAGTGATAATTAGCACTAAGAGAAAGACGTACTGTACCCGGGTCATAAACAAACCGCGGGGACTCGTTATACACAACGGACGTGTTGTTTTACAAAAAAAAAAAGGTTGTGATCTCTACCCTTTCGTCGTTATCATTGACATAAAACACCGTAGTTTCTGTGGCTTAAATATAGTGATCGGATAACGGGGTTGTAAAAAAAAAAAAAAAGAGAGAGAGAGAGAGAGCGAGAGAGAGAGAGAGAGAGAGAGCGAGAGAAAGAGCGAGCGAGAGAGAGAGAGAGAGAGAGAGAGAGAGAGAGAGAGAGAGAGAGAGAGAGAGAGCGAGCGAGAAAGAGAGAGAGAAGAGAGAGAGAGAGAGACAGACAGACAGACAGAGAGAGAGAGAGACAGACAGACAGACAGACAGAGAGGTACATTGAGGACAAAAGTTCATTTCTCGGGGCTTCGTGGCCTTATAGTCTGAACCGAATCCCAAGTCCCAGCCATCGGTTCTGACGACTCGTGGCTTGTGGTTCACATTTAGATTGAAATGACTTCACCTGAACTCTGCATGAATCTCCCTTTGCGGCCTCTACAAAACAATATGAATGCGAATGAAGGGAAATCCGGAATTTATACATATCAATAACGTGTACTTGCGCTGTTGGAATAAATTGAGAATATAATGAACTTCTTTTGGATGTGTGTGTGTTTGTGTGGTGTGTGTGTGTGTGGGTGTGTTTGTGTGTGTGTGGGTGTGTGGGTGTGTTTGTGTGTGTGATAGATATACGTATCTATCTATTTATCTATCTATCTATCTATCT
>NW_020872489.1:112500-117500 GCF_003789085.1 Penaeus vannamei
AGCATAATCTTGACTTTTTTTGTATTTAGTTCTTCCGTTGGTTATGGGACTGCATAGTATAATCTTGACTTATTTTGTATTTAGTTCTTCCGTTGGTTATGGGACTGCATAGCATAATCTTGACTTTTTTTTTATCTAATTCTTCCTTTGGTTATGGGACTGCATAGCATAATCTTGACTTTTTTGTATTTAGTTCTTCCGTTGGTTATAGGACTGCATAGCATAATCTTGACTTTTTTGTGTTTAATTCTTCCGTTGGTTATGGGACTGCATAGCATAATCTTGACTTTTTTGTACTTAATTATTTGGTTGTAGAATTGCATGGCTTGTAGATATTGCTTGATCATTCGCTTAATATGAATATAAATGGAGGATACATGTATTGGTATGCTAATTGCAATATTCATTTTTATTCATGAAAACAAAGGTAAGTCATAATGTGTGTATGCGTTATTTTAATATAGTAATGATGATAGTATCAACGTTAACTAAAATGTTTAATGACAATTATAATGAGAATATTAGTAATGGTGGTAAAACGTCCAAGTTATATACCAATATAATTTCTGGTGCAGTCAATATATTTATATTAAGCTTGATTTTAATAAATAATAGTGACAATGATAACCATCATAACACTAGGATACAACCATGAATATCCCGAAATGTAGGAATATTGTATGTCGTTTGCACATGTAAGCTTCATTTACGCGTATTGTGAACATGCAAATTACGACTAAGGAAGTAAGTAATTAAGAAACGAATTCCCAGACGTAAGCAAGAGATAAGGGATCACAATATCTCCCTCACAGAACGAGCCAGGAGATAAAATCTGCAGAGATATGATATCAGTAATGAAAAAAAAAATAGTTGCTGGCTGCAGGTCTGACAAACAAGGCTTTTTTGCACTATTTCTGTGTGTTCGCTTGGCATGAGACTAACTCGGGTCTATTTCATGTCGTGAAGTCGCTGGGTGTTCTCTACGAAGATTATTTTTTTTAATTGTTCTTGTTCGTCTTCTTTTTCTTTTCGTTGTTTTTTCTCGTTCTTGTTCTCTTTTTTTCTTCTTTTTTGGTATTCATTTACTCTCGTTTTCTTCTTGTCCGTTTTTCTTGTTCATCTTCTTTTCATTATTTTTAACCTCTTTTTTATCTTTCTCTTTTTTGTCCATCTTCTACTTCTTGCTTCTCTTCTCCCTCTTTTTCCTTTTCTCCTTCGTCTTCTTCTCTTCCTTTTTTACTCTATAGTATATCAGACAAGGTGTTTAACCTCGAGCACATTCAGAATAACGGAAGTAGATATTTATTATTATATTTATTATAAGTAGATATTCATTATACTATATTTATTACATAAATTATAAGTAGATACTTACTATACAATATTTATTATATTCATTATAAGTAGATATTTATTATACTATAATTATTATATTTATTATAAGAAGATATGTATTTTACTATGTTTATCATATTTATTATAAGTAGATATTTATTATACAATATTTATTACATATATTATAAGTAGATATTTCTTAAGTAGATATTTCAATAACATGCATAAAGCAGATACGTGAACTATACTAACCAGAGTTTCTGTATTAATGAGCTCAGGGATGAAACCTTTAAGCTGCAGTTTTATCGAGTGTTGTTAGATTTCTCAAAAAAAAATTATCTCAGGTTTTCTAGAACTCTTGGTATGGGATATTATCGTATTGTATGGTATAGATAATTATTTTTTCAGGATACTTAAAACTTTCCAGGATGTCACGTAAAGCACGTTGCTATTTTACACTTAATGCATATGATTTTGTGGAATAAATTGGTTGCCAAACAGCGTGTGAAAAATCCCTTCGTTTTTCTTTCCTTTCCTTTCTTTTTTTTTTACATTCTCTTGTTTTCTTTACAGTTCCTTGTTTTTCTTTTCCTCCCTTTTCTCTCAAAGTTGTTGCAGTCTTTATCACAAGCGAGCAAAAGACAGCTTTGTTTATATGCGTTAGACAACCCAGTACCTTCAGCTTGAATGCAACTTTACAATATTCACTCAAGCGATCAATACATCTTTGCTTTCTATTCCTCTCAGATGAGCGAAAGCAGACATGGAGAGAGACAGAGACTGATAGATAGACTAATAGACAAACAAATAGAGAACAAAGAAAACAAATCACAAAATTGAAATATAATGCATTTGGCAATCACCTCTTCTCGTGTATTACATGTGTGTTCATTCATTAATAAATAGTTTCTGTTACATTACAAGCAGTCTCAACAAGCGAATTATTCCACGACGATGCCTTTGTTTACCATCGATGGCGGTGCAATTGCAGAGCACAAAGCGGTATTACAGTATCCCTTGCAGCAATCCTGTCTAGTGGAAGTAGAAGTGGGCTTAACCGGCCTATTGTGCGGCCAAAGTCCTCCCCGTAATGTGCGGTTCGTTGGAATATATTCGAGCAACTGGACGCAATTACGGATTCTCTGATCTCGCCGCGGCAGCTTCGAGTCTCTTGGAAATTATCTTTTTCGGTAGTCAGATATTACGTAAGAAATTTCTGTTTTTGAGAAGCGGTATTAAGGTCGTAGCTAGAGCATCATATACCTAAGGGAAGGGGGGGCGGGCACAGCATATGGGACCTTGACAAATAAAGGACTTCAACAGGATAATGATTCTCAGAAAAATGTTAACTGTGCGTATGTGTATACACACACACACACACACACACACACACACACACACACACACACACCACACACCACACACACACACACACACACACACATATATATATATATATATATAATATATATATTATATATATAATATATATATATGTATATATATATATATATATATATATATATAGTTATATATACAATGTATTTTTTGTATATATTATTTTTATATATACAAATGTATTTATGTATATATATATATATATATATATATATATATATATATATATATATATATATATATATAATATATATTGTATATATGCATATATATATATATATAATATATATATATATATATATATATATATATATATATATATATAATGTATATGTATATATGTATATATATATATAAAATACATATACATATATACATATATATTATATATATATATATATATATATATATATGTATATATGTGTGTTGTGTTGTGTGTGTGTGTGTGTATGTGTGTGTATATGTATGTATGTATGTATATAAAATTGCGTGTGCATTATTATACAGTAAATATACTCTTTGTTATTGCTTGAGAAAAAATTCCAGGAGCTAGCATTGAGACATTCTTTTCACCCGTCGGTGTGTCGGGAGCAGTTTTGGCAGAGTGAAAATAGAAGAAAAAAAAGTCTTCCCATTAAAAGTGTCAGACGATAGCCTTTCTGCTCGAAGAATAAACTGTCTTGAGGAAGATTTAGCGAGATGCCTTGCTTTCTGTGCTTTGTTTATGAATTCTCAAGAAAAAAAAATACATTCTTTCACATACTTCTCGAAACGGAATTTGATTTCATTTTCTCAGTCTTTTTTATCTATTATACTATCATTTTGCTATGATATATAGTTTTTTTCACATCAGCTGTAAGTACATTTTTGTCTTTGTCCGTGTACTTACTGGAAAAAAAAGGACAACCTTCGTTAGATTTGTAAGCAATGTACTTTTCATTTCATTTTTTTATGTATAGAAGCCCTCGGTCTGAACCATGAAGAAGGGAGGACTCGGTTTCACGTGCTATGACCCTGCGCAAGAAGGATAATATTTCTCAGTACTTTAGGGAGAATTGCGTGGAGCATATGTGTGTATTTGTAGATGTGTGTGTGTGTTTGTAGGTATGTATGTGTGTGTTTGTAGGTATGTGTGTATGTGTGTGTGTGATTATCTCTCTGATTGTCTGTCTTTCCTGCCTTATACAACATATGGGTGTATGTGTATGTGTGTTTCTGTGATCATGTGTATACGTGTATGCGTGTGTGTGTGAATGCCGGGTCCCAAGTAGTAGTAATTTAAGTAACAAATAACTTCCGCAAAGTCATAGATTCCGGACATAAAATTGGCAACTTGAGAAATATTTTTGTTGTGCTAAAGCCATAAGACCCGCAAGGCCTGCTCTGGCCATCACACACGCACACACACACACACACACACACACACACACACACACACACCACACACACAACGACAACCACACACACACACACACACACACACACACACACACACACACACACACACACACACACACACACACACACACACACACACACGAAACGACAATCACAATCTATGGATGAATATACTTTGTATCTCTATGTATCCATTCCCTACATCTTTATAATAAACATGATACTGTATGCCACTAGAACATATGATTTACCCTTTGAAACAAAACACAAAGCTTTTCTTTACGTCTCCATTGCTTTTAAATTGAACGTAAAAATACAAATTGTTCCCCATATGTTTCATGCAAATATGGCCCTTCAGTACGGTTATATCTCAGCTATTTGTGACAGAAAAGTGAATTATTTCAAAACTGAAGTTATCAATAATAATGTAGACAGCATATAAAGACAGTGACAAGAATAATGAAGTAGAAATTGCAATAAATAATATAACAGTAGCAATGCTAGCAAAGATGATATAAAATGGTATGTATTTGTAATGATGTTGATGAGTAAAAATGATGAGTATGATGATAACTAATGGTAAAGATGATAAAAATAGTAATAATAGCAATAATAAGCAGTATACTAATAACAATGATAGTGATATAAAAAATGATAATAATAACATTGAAGATGATGATGGTGATGATAATTGAATTAATTATTATAATGATTGAAATGATGATAATGATAAGAATCACGTTAATGATAATATAAATGATAATAATGATAATAGTAATAATAATAATAATAATAATAATAATAATAATAATAAGAAGAAGAAGAAGAATTAAAAGAAATACTAGTAGCAACAATGATCATAATAATTA
>NW_020872489.1:129730-132230 GCF_003789085.1 Penaeus vannamei
TTAATGTGGCCAAGAAAAGCAAGAGGAAGACATAAACAATGTCTAACTGTTCAATATGAATATTAAAGTTGGCAGCCTTAATTTTTGTTACTTTTGGACGAAACTCTGAACTTTGGGAGAAGCAAGATTTTGTTTGTTTGTTTGTTTGTTTTCTTTTCCTTTTTTGTACTTTGTCTTGCGGAATATTCAATTAATGCGATGCCTTAGAAATTCAAACATACTTATCTGATTTTCGCTTGGAATAACTATTTGGACTGTTGGAAAAAAAACAATCATTATTTAAAAAATAAATCATTAAAATGCAACAAATTGAGTAATGGAAACCTTGCAGTGCCAATCTTGCAGTGCCAATCTTAAGCAAAGGAAGCCTCAGAATTAACAATAAAATCAGTAATATGACTGCAACCTTATAACACGATTGCATTTATATATATGAGTGTGTGTATGTGATATATATATATATATATATATATATATATATAATATTATATATATATATATATATATATATATATTATATATATTAATTATTTATTTATTTATTCATTTATTTAGATATATTATTTACAATATTAATATATAATATATATATATTATATATATATATATAATATATACTATATATATATATATATATATATATATATATATATATATACTATATATATATATATATAAGTCTTGGTCCGTATCAGATTGACTGTCACGATTTGGAAATATTTCTCATTATCAACAAGCCGGATGATCCCCGTCTCTGTTCTCTGCAATTTTTTTTCGCAATTGCCATGTAGTCCTCCAATTCCTTCTTCTTCCTTCTATTCTACGTGATAACTAGGTATTCGATGCCTTTCGTCCTCTTTTTAGGTGACCATAAAAATCTTTGTCTTTGTACTAACGTCTTCAACAGGTGTCGAATTGGCAACGACACCACAACGGCACACACACACAACACACACACACACGCACACACACACACCACACACACACACACACACACACACACAGACGCACACACACACACACACACACACACACGACACACACACACACACACGCACGCACACCACGTATACACACACACACACATATATACATATAAAGACATACATATGTGTGTGTACGTATATGTGTACCATAAAGCCGTTTAGAACGATCTATCACAATAATCGTACCAATTCCAGATTGAGATCCAGATTAATTTCGCACGAGTCAGCAAGCCAAGTAATATGTGATATGTGGAAAGCTCACTTCAGATATTACCCATGATAGCTGTCTACTTTGTTTTACTTTTTGCATTTATGTACTTAATTACACTTCTAAAACTGATTGCACAATAAACAGTAAAAGAAACATGCTCCTATTGCTACTACTTCCAATTATTATTCCTACTGCTATTAATTCTTATTATTATTCTATTATTATTATTTTATTATTATTCTATTATTATTCCTACTGCTTTTAATTCTGTTATTACTGTCATTACAAATGATAACAGTAATAAAACTAATATAAATGATAAAAATGATACAATAATAATGATGATAATACAATAATGATAACAATAATTTAAATACTAACAATAATGATAATGACAATGATGGTAATAAAAGTAAAAGTAGTGACAATAATAGTATAAATACTATTAAAAATAATAAAATGGTAATAACATCAAAAAGGGTAACAAAAACGAGGATAATGAAGATGAACAACGGATATGAATTGCTACAATAAAGCGATTATTGCGAATTTAGAGAGAGAGAGAGAGAGAGACAGGTAGACAAGAGAGAGGGAGAAAGACAAGAGAGGAGACAGAGAGACAGAGAGAGAGAGAGAGACAGAGAGAAACAGAGACAGAGAGAGAGAGAGAGAGAGAGAGGCAGAGACAAAGACAGACAAAGAGAGACAGAGAGAGAGCTTCCAAGACATGTGTTGTTATAATGATTTATTTCATCATCGATTCCATACCTTTTTGTATCTCATCAGTCACGGAGATAAGAAGAGGTATCTATTTTCTTTCTTTCTTTCTTTTCTTTGGGAGATTATTATTGGCTGAATGAACCATATCCGAACATATTATATTTTAGATGATTATCATCACTATCTCAGTTATCAAATACTTAGAAAAAACAATAATTATTCTTATCATTACCCATCTTTTGCCAAGAAGATCATCGGCTCAAAATAATAATAATAAAAAGAAAAGGAAAAACTAAAAACAAATGTAACGATTGCCGAACATAATATTTACATTTAACCTTAAAAGAATGATGAATAAACATAAATAAGATACAAGACACAAAGCAATATAAAATATCATCAATAACTGACGAAGACCAGGCAAGCAGACCCCAAAAGAGACTCATAATCGTATTCTTGTCTCTAGCTTGTATTTGCGTGCGTCCGTCGGGTGCGTGTAAAGCCCCGCCTCTCATGATTAATTCAGGGACAATAAACCTATTACTTCCTCCTGCGACGATGACACAAACTTTCTGCATCTCGA
>NW_020872489.1:144730-147230 GCF_003789085.1 Penaeus vannamei
GTACCTAAAAAAAAAAAAAATAAAAGTGCAGATGTTAAATAAACAAAAGTCTGTAACTCCAGAAGTGTACGTCACTATGTATTAAGCTATCATAAGTCATTAATTGATAATTACGACAATTATTGGTTTTCAATCGATCGTTCAATAAGCTGATCGATATTACTTTATGCCATTAATGACCTATTCAGTTTCCTTTTCTTTTTCTTCTTTATTTCTTTTTTTTTAATAAGTTCATAGAGTCATGACTTACCTGTTTACGGGATTCTTTTTTAGTTCTGGTTTGTTTAGAATGTAGCGTTAAAGCTGGAAGGGATGGTTATCGTGATGATAATACTGTACATGACTCGGTAGAATATCCAGTGCAGATTGTGCATTTCACCGTCCTCATAGAAATCCATATTTACTCCTGAAAAGAAAAGAAACATATATATATTCTATATATATATATATATATATATATATTATATATATAATATTATATTATATATATTTTATAATATATATATATATGCAGTATATATATGCCATATATACATATTCCTGAAAAATAAACATATAAGCCATGAATATATATATACATATTAATTTATATTTGGTATCTATGTTGTATATTTTATATATATATATATATATATTATTTATGTTCAGGTGAGTAGTTTTTATATATATAGTTATTTTTGTTATAAGTTATTAGGGTTTATATAGGTGATGTATGTTAATTATTGTATATATACATTTTATTTATGATATATAGTAGTGTAATAGTTTATATACATTATTATGTATGATATATTGTGATATATATATGTTATATTATTAATATTTATATATTTTATTATATTTATGTATTGTAGTGTATGATATTATTATTTATTCCTTATAATTTATTTAATAAGGTAGTAGGGTGTTTATTTATATATTAGTATTTTATTGTGTGTGTGTATGATGTATGATTTTTATTTATATTATACTATATTCCGGATAAAATGTAACTTAATATTAGATGCCATGTATTAAATTATAAATAATATATGTAGTATATTATATAGTAGTATTTGTATTATTCTTATTGTTTGTTATATCTGTGATGATAGAATATTTGTGTATATATAAATATAATAGTATATATATATATATGAGTTTTATATTGCTATTTGTTGGTGTTTTTTTTATAGTAATTTATTTATATTTTAGTATAGTATGTGAGGTATTTTTTTTTATGGTATATGTATGTATGTACATTGTTATTATTTTGTATTATTTGTAATTATTTAATGATATTTATTATGTTATAGTATAGTTATTTATATTATTATATGTGATTTATTTATATGAGTTTATTTGGTATGAGTTTTTTATATTATATTTATTATTAGTTATTTAGTGATAGTTTGATGATACATCAGTCACAAACATACAGATAAGGAAATATATGAATATATATAGTGTATATTTATTTTTGGTATTATAGGTTTTTTTATTAATTTATTAGTATTATATTTATTTATTTTATATATATATATTGTATTTATTATTGTATCGTATGATGTGTACTATTTAGTTATATATATATATTTTTATCATATAGTATATTTTATTATGTATACATTGACTTATATATATTTATATAATATATATAGTTTATATATATAAGCATTGAGTATTGCATATGAGTGCATGAGTGACATTTAGCATAGTATATTATATACATATATATATAATATAGTACATAGACATATTACGGATATAGCATTGTAGCAGTTATATTAGTTTTATTATTGTTTAGTATAGTATATTAGTTTTATATATTAGTAGTGGTTAGTTGAGATATATATATTATATAGTGGTTAGTGAGTGTATTAGTAGTTGAGTATATATTGTTTATTGATATAAGTGTATGGTAGTTATATATATATGTATATAGTAGTCTTGATGATATGTATGTATATAATGATGGTAATTATTATAGTATTAGGCGATATATAAGGTATAGTGGGTGTGTTAGAGTACATATACAATATATAGTAATATATACGTATAGGGTATATATATATATAGCGATATGCATGATTGACATACATTACATATATATATGTATAGGCATGATATATATTATATATACATTAGATAGTACTATAGGCAATATTATATTTTATATATATATATAATAGTATATAGTGGTAATAGGGGTAAGGTATATATTTTGTTATTTATTGTAGTAGGTTTGGTTATTGGGTGTTTATAGTTTATTATTATATTTATATATATGTATGTGAGTATTTATAGTATATAGTTTATTTGTAGTATACTGAGATTATTAGGGTGATATATATATAATTTATTAGTACAGTTACATATTTTAGTATTTTAATTATTTATAGTGCTTATATTCCTATCTTTATGTTTTTTATTGTTGATTGTTTCTGTTGGTGTTTTTTTTTTTTTTGTTGTTTGGGGTGTGTGTGTGTGTGAGTGTGTTGATGTATGGGGTGCTTGAAAA
>NW_020872489.1:157230-162230 GCF_003789085.1 Penaeus vannamei
GAACACGGCTTCGGCGACCACACGCTCCACCTCTTCGTAGTGATGGTAAGACGTGACTTTGCGTTCTGCCAGAGATGGAGGAACACAAGGAGAGATGTGGAGGATATATTGTTACTGTGGATTGTTACTGTGTATTATTACTGTGTATTGTGACAGTGGATGTATTATTACTAAGGAACTGTGTATTCTTACTGTGCCTTGTTACTGAGGATCTGTGATTGTTCTGTGTTGTTACTGATTGTTCCTGTGTATTGTTACTGTGTATTATTACGGTGTATTGTTACAGTGGATGTATTGTTACTAAGGAACTGTGTATTGTCACTTTATATTGTTACTGTGGATTGTTACTGAGGAACTGTGTATTCTTACTGTACATTGTTACTGTGTATTGTTACTGTGGAATGTACTATTAAGTTGTAGTTTTCTTCTTTCTTTCTTTCCTTTGCCAATTGTAGGGGCTATGTTTTTATTGGGTCTGATTAGGAAAAAATATCGGTTAACATAAGTAAGTCAGTTGTTGTTAGGTTCGGAATGCTACAGTATTTTGTTACATACTCGTGTGTATTTGTTTGTGTTTGAATATATTGCAGCTACGCATTTAAGTGTATATAAATCATGTTAGCTTTCTTCAAATAGCTTCCTACCTTTCATTGCTTTTGTTGTTACCTTTTAGTTTGGTTTATAATTACCTTCACGTACTGGATGTGTCTTCCTTATCATTTGCCTTACAATGTCTTTGTCATTGTTAGCTCTGGCCTTGCCCTTGGTCCAGCAGAGGAGGCAGCAGGTGATAAACAAGAGAAAAGACAGCAGAGCGGACACTGCTATCAGGCCAAGCACGAGGTTCCATGAGCAGGAGGAGATGGGTCTGGTGCCGGCCATTTCTGTGGGAGAAGAAGAGCTCTGACATATTCAGGAGAATTTGGCTTGGGAATTTCCCTGCTCGTGTTTTATATAAGGAGGTACTAGAAGCCACGGAAAGGACTGTTGAGGGTCTCACCTTTGTAGAGAAAAGGGGGAATGGGTGGTTAGCCTATTCGACCACCTTGGCAAGGGGTATGGTAGGTCAAACGTTTTATTTTTTTTTTTCTTTTCTTTTCTTTTCTTTTCTTTTCTTTTTGAGTGTGTGCGACAGTGAGAGAGTGTGCTTGTACATATGCGTGTGTAAATGTGTGTGTTGTGAGTGTGTATGTCCGTGTGTGTGTATGTAAATATATACAAATATGTACATACATATACGTATATCTACATAGCCATGTATATCCAAACAATCAATCCTTCTCAACGCAAATTCGCTGACCTTTCCTGGGACTGGCGGGTCTACAGCGGGCAGCAAACCTGGCGTCGCTGATTTCCTCCAACGACACGTGAACGCTTTCCAGACTGCCACGAACAGCGTCGTTCGAGGACACTTCGCCGTTGATCTCCAAAATGACCAGGTTCTGAGGGTCAGGTTTCGTGTGGTTGGTGGTGATGAGGATCGTGAATTTGGTGATTTGATTATGGTTAGTATTAATATTTTGATAGTTATGATAATCCAAATAATATTTGATAGTTATGATAATCCTAATGATAAATATATCATTACTTGATATATTTTCAGCATCGTATTTTTTATCATAATGATTATCATTATCGTTATCGTCATTATTATCGTTACCCTTATCTTTAATCTCTCCATTGTCAATATCACCCACATATAATTATAATTAACAACCCACAGACGCTTTCACCACCTCTGCCCGCCCATACCTCGTGGCTCCCTGGCTCAAGGATGACCTGCACCTTGTTCCACTCCCTCAGGCGAGCCATGCCCCCGCGGTGCACCTCCAGCCGCAGCCTCTCCGCCTCGCCCCCTCCGCCTCCCGCCCGCGCCACCTCCACCTGCGGGAGTGAAGGCGGCTCGCTGAACCAAAAGGAAAAGGGGAATACTGTGCGTGTACGAGTGTGGGGGAAAGGGGTATGTATAAGTATTGTGTGTGGGGGGGGGATAAGTGTTAGTGTATGTGCGTAGGGTTTATAAGTAACTATAAGTAAATGTTGTTGGTTGGGGTACACCAAAAACAGTAACGATCAAAGATGGGTAAAAGAAAGTAGAAGCACTGTGTGTACCTTTTTGTTTGAGTGTGTATGTGTCCGTATGTGTACACCAAGGAACGGTAACGCTGAGAGACAATTCAATACCTCAAGTGAAACTACGTAACGACTGGTAATCGGGAACACGTAGAACGCGCGGCTGGACGCTACTTGGAGATGCTGCGCCGTTAACGAGGGGCTTGTGAGCACGGGGCATCCTGCACGGGAGGGAAATAACAGGACATTTATTATAATATACTCAAAAGTCCTAAAAAAATGATATCCAGAGTGAGAAATGAGTTATAATAATATACGGAATTATGTCATCGAAATTACCCGCTTCGCAGTTGAAGATGACCGCCAGCTGCATCTGGCTGACGACGTGCACCCTCGTCGCGCCGCCCACCCCCTCGCCGAGACGTCTCTGGAAAACGAGGTCAGGCAAGAGCGGGTCCATGACGGTCAGCCAGCCGCCCGTCACGCCCACGCCGATCATCTGCCACACGCCCCGACGCAGATCCAGAGGGAAGACCGCGTCGCCAAAGTCCCGCGTTTCTGACAGACGGCAGGGGTTGTGGGAAGAGAGTTAAAGGGAGATAAAGAGAAGGAAAAAGACGTGTATTGCCTTTTCTTCTGTCGTTATAAATGCAGATTGATGATTGTGTGATATGTGTTGTGTGTGTGTGTGTGTGTTATATGTGTTTATGTTGTGTGTGTTTATATGTGTGTTTATGTGTGTGTGTGTGTCTGTATGTGTGATTTGTTTATTGAAAAAAAAATCACTCACCATCGCTTCCTTGTCCCTGCTGCGACACCTGTAATCCGTGTTCGCCAAAAGCCAAAACAAAGGTTTTGTTTCCCGTCTGAAGGTGGACCTCGAAGGCCGCATCTCCTTCTGCTGACGTCCTGGAGGGGAGTCCTTCGCCGTAGAGGATGCTGAGGACTGCGCTGTTCTTGACAAAAACCGAGGGCGTTTTTGTAGTCCCTGTGGCGCCCCCTACGTCATGCACGAGGCAGTCTAATGGGGGGGAGGGAACAGCAGTTTCAATTCCTTTATTTCGGCGATAACAGTAACAGTGATAAAGATAATGATTGTTCTAGTGAGTGAGATCGAGAAAGATAAAGACAACAATGACAAAACTAATACGTTGAGACTGATGACGTTACTAATAATAATGATAATAGTAAAGATAATGATGATGACAGTGATTATTAAATAATCATAAATAGAAGCCTGTATATGCAATAAACTGAAGGCACCATGGAATCAGGGAGCGTCCGGCAAAGGACAGACACTTCTATATGAGGTGTTGCGAAGAGGGAGTGACACATTGGCACCCGAAATGTCCCCAGCAATCACAACAGTACCGGTAATGCCCACAGACTGTCATAACTCGGGAGCATCCGCCTCCAGCGTCATCAACCAACAAGCATTTCCACAGTTAATCAGTAAATATAGTTACTAGAGACAGAGGTTTCAATTCATTATGTATGACAGCATGCAAGAAATATGGACATATAAGGGGCACTCTTATTTCAGTTGAGTATATCTTCAGGAAAAGAAAAAGTATAATAGTTCCACCTTCGCATATAAGATCCGGAGTGACTTTTTGAGCCACATCTTAGTCAAATTCGTAAAATATATTTTCTTTGTGCACAATGGAAAAGCTAAAAAAAAAAAAAAAAAAAAAAAAAAAAAAAGAACTACCAAACGGCCTCACAATAAAATGAGAACTCAAAAAGCTGTGATAACAAATGACACAGAAGTGATCAAGGAAATGAGAGTGAAAGAAATTTGAGGGGTGTAAATGGTTATGCATCAAAAACACCTCCGACAGCCATTTAGGAAATCAGTAAATATTGATAGAATACCCTGATACTCCCACCCCAGTTAGAAGTGGCATGAGAACTACATATCAATGTTTGAACAATAAATGCGTTATTAGTAATGTTACTATCATAATCACCATCAGTATCACTATGATAAATGATATAATTGTTAGTTACTACCATTGTCCTTACATTTATCATAATCGTTATTGCAATACTATTATTGTTATGACCATAATTCTATTTCTATTATTGTCATCAGTAGGTTTATATACTTCTATTATATCCATCAGTATTTTACCTTTTACTGATATTTCCTTATCACCACATCATCCCATAATCACCCTCACCTTCATCCTCACCACCATCACCATTACATCATCATCATCATCATTCTCATCATCAGCAACGGCAACATCTCATCATCAACAACAATAAATAACATTATCATCATTACTGCTTGCTTTACTATTTCACTAGTATCATAACATTTTTATATTTCCTCTTATTCGATATGATATTCATAATTATCTTTTCAGCATTGTTATTGATGGTAGAAAAACCCACAATGCACAAACTAGATTTATTGAGACTCACTTTCCTCAATAAATCTAGTTTGTGCATTGTGGGTTTGTCTACCATAGTATCTACACGGTATTGTGTTTTCCTATTCATTGTTATTGATATGACTGTTGTTTCTACTTTTCTATTGTTAATGTTGTTGCTATGATTATCACTAGTGTCACCCCTATTATCGTCATGTAATAGTTGTTACTATACTTAGCAGTATTGCTATCATTATCATTGTTATCCTTATCCCCAATACCATCATTATTGCTGCTATTACTCTTTATCAGTAATAGCAATGGTATAGATATTATCATCATACTATATTCATCCTTATTATCATTATTATTGTTATCTACTATCAGTAGTAGTAACCGTATATATATATATATCATCACCAACATTATGATTATGGTCATTAGCAATAATATAATTATTTACCTCATCATACATACATACGTACATACATCAAATATATATGTACATATATGTATATACATACATGTGTTATATATATATATATATAT
>NW_020872489.1:167230-172230 GCF_003789085.1 Penaeus vannamei
CTTTCTTTACACCAAGACCTCGTCCGCATCACTGAACATTCAGCCACGGTACTTGTCACTCGTCCGTGTCATTCGCTTGTCATCCATGTCAGTTGTCACTCCATGTCATTCGCTTTTCGTCCATGTCAGTTGTCATCGTCATTTCATTCGCTTCGTCCATGTCAGTTGTCACTCGTCATGTCATTCGCTTTTCATCCATGTCAGTTGTCACTCGTCCATGTCATTCGCTTTTCATCCATGTCAGTTGTCACGTCCATTTCATTCGCTTTTCATCCATGTCAGTTGTCACTCGTCCATGTCATTCGCTTTCGTCCATGTCAGTTGTCACTCGTCCATTTCATTCGGTTTTCATCCATGTCAGTTGTCATCGTCCATGTCATTCGCTTTTCGTCCATGTCAGTTGCCACCGTCCATGTCATTCGCTTTTCATCCATGTCAGTTGTCACGTCCATTTCATTCGCTTGTCATATATGTCAGTTGTCACGTCCATTTCATTCGCTTTTCATCCATGTCAGTTGTCACTCGTCCATGTCATTCGCTTTTCATCCATGTCAGTTGTCACTCGTCCATTTCATTCGCTTTTCATCCATGTCAGTTGTCACGTCCATGTCATTCGCTTTTCATCCATGTCAGTTGTCACTCGTCCATTTCATTCGCTTTTCATCCATGTCAGCTGTCACTCGTCCATGTCATTCGCTTGCCATCCATGTCATTGTCACGTCCATGTCATTCGCTTTTCATCCATGTCAGTTGTCACGTCCATTTCATTCGCTTGTCATCCATGTCAGTTGTCACTCGTCATTTCATTCGCTTTTCATTCATGTCAGCTGTCACGTCCATGTCATTCGCTTTTCATCCATGTCAGTTGTCACTCGTCCATGTCATTCGCTTTTCGTCCATGTCAGTTGTCCATGTCATGTCACTCGTCCGTGTCATCCATGTCAGTTGTCACTCGTCCATGTCATTCGCTTGTCATCTATGTCAGTTGTCACTCCATGTCATTTCGCTTTTCATCATGTCAGTTGTCACGTCCATTTCATTCGCTTTTCATCCATGTCAGTTGTCACGTCTATGTCATTCGCTTTTCGTCCATGTCAGTTGTCACTCGTCCATGTCATTCGCTTTTTCGTCCATGTCAGTTGTCACTCGTCCATTTAATTCGCTTTTTCATCCATGTCAGTTGTCACTCGTCCATGTCATTCGCTTTCATTCATGTCAGTTGTCTCGTCCATTTCATTCGCTTTCATCCATGTCAGTTGTCACTCGTCCATTTCATTTGCTTTTTCATCCATGTCAGTGTCACTCGTCCATGTCATTCGCTTTTCATTCATGTCAGTTGTCACGTCCATGTTCATTCGCTTTTTCATCCATGTCAGTTTGTCACTCGTCCATTTTCATTCGCTTTTCGTCCATGTCAGCTGTCACTCGTCCATGTCATTCGCTTGCCATCCATGTCAGTTGTCACGTCCATGTCATTCGCTTTTCATCCATGTCATTGTCACGTCCATTTCATTCGCTTGTCATCCATGTCAGTTGTCACTCGTCCATTTCATTCGCTTTTCATTCATGTCAGCTGTCACGTCCATGTCATTCGTTTTTCATCCATGTCAGTTGTCACTCGTCCATGTCATTCGCTTTTCGTCCATGTCAGTTTGTCACGTCTATGTCATTCGCTTTTCGTCCATGTCAGCTGTCACTCGTCCATGTCATTCGCTTGTCATCCATGTCAGTTGTCACTCGTCCATGTCATTCGCTTGTCATAATGTCAGTTGTCACTCGTCCATGTCATTCGCTTTTCATCCATGTCAGTTGTCACGTCCATTTCATTCGCTTGTCAGTTGTCACGTCTATGTCATTCGCTTTTCGTCCATGTCAGTTGTCACTCGTCCATGTCATTCGCTTTCGTCCATGTCAGTTGTCACTCGTCCATTTCATTCGCTTTTCATCCATGTCAGTTGTCACTCGTCCATGTCATTCGCTTTTCATCCATGTCAGTTGTCACTCGTCCATTTCATTCGCTTGTCATCCATGTCAGTTGTCACTCGTCCATTTCATTCGCTTTTCATCCATGTCAGTTGTCACTCGTCCATGTCATTCGCTTTTCATCCATGTCAGTTGTCACGTCCATGTCATTCGCTTTTCATCCATGTCAGTTGTCACTCGTCCATTTCATTCGCTTTTCATCCATGTCAGTTGTCACTCGTCCATATTGCTCTGTCACTAACTCATGTCACTTATCGCCATGTGTCATTCACTCACATCGCATGTAATTCATTCCCCTCGTCTGTCACTTTGTCACTTTCCACATCACTTTTCATTCATTGCATCAGAATTCTACGTCACTCGCCTCTTACTTTCATCACTTTTCACTTATTACATCATTTGACACTTGCCACTTTTTTCCCATTTTCTTTTTTCACTTATTACATCATTGGACACTCTTGCCACTTTTTTCCCATTTTCTTTTTTCACTTATTACATCATTGGACACTCTTGCCACTTTTTTCCATTTTCTGTTTTCACTTATTAAATCATTTGTCACTCTTCTCTTTCACTTTTTTTTTTTTTATCCATTTTCATCTTTTCATTAATCACTTTCCCACGTCACTCTTCCCTCACCTCCGGCACTTTTTCACTCATTTCACCACTTACCACGCTACGTTTCACTCATCCACGTCACTTTTCACTCATTACACCACTTACTCACGCTACGTTTCACTCATCCACGTCATTTCACTCATTACACCACTTACGCTACGTTTCACTCATCCACGTCACTTTTCACTCATTACACCACTTACTCACGCTACGTTTCACTCATCCACGTCACTTTTCACTCATTACACCACTTACTCACGCTACGTTTCACTCATCCACGTCATTTCACTCATTACACCAGGTTCCCACGTCCTCTTTCCTCATCCACACGTCACTTTTCACTCATTTCAACCACTTACCCACGTTACGTTTCACTCACCCTCGTCACTTTTCACTCATTACACCACTTACTCACGCTACGTTTCACTCATCCACGTCATTTCACTCATTACACCAGGTTCCCACGTCACTCTTCCCTCATCCACGTCACTTTTCACTCATTTCACCACTTACTCACGCTACGTTTCACTCATCCACGTCACTTTTCACTCATTACACCACTTACTCACGCTACGTTTCACTCACCACGTCATTTCACTCATTACACCAGGTTCCCACGTTACGTGTCACTCATCCACGTCACTTTTCACTCATTACACCAGGTTCCCACGTCACTCTTCCCTCACCCTCGTCACTTTTCACTCATTGCACCACTTACCCACGTTACGTTTCACTCATCCACGTCACTTTTCACTCATTACACCACTTACTCACGCTACGTTTCACTCATCCACGTCACTTTTCACTCATTTCACCACTTACTCACGTCACTCTTCCCTCACCCTCGTCTCACTCATCCACGTCACTTTTCACTCATTTCACCACTCACGTTACGGTTCACTCATCCACGTCACTTTTCACTTATTGCACCACTTACCCACGTTACGTTTCACTCATCCACTTCACTTTTCATACTCATTCACTCTTCCCTCACCCTCGTCTCTTTTCACTCATTGCACCACTTACCCACGCCACTCTTCACTCACCTCCGTCATTTCACTCATTACACCAGGTTCCCACTCTTCACTCACCTCCGTCCCTTGAAGCTCGGAGCAGAGAAGCCGGAAAGATACGGCAGGAAACAACAACAAAGGATGGCGCGGATCAGCTCGTCCCTCGAAGGGTATCGGCTCACCACCTGCAACAGCCAGGACGTTATTTCTCGGACAGTCCAGCGTCTGTTTCTTCAGGACGCAGGAAGGTGGGTGCGTTTTTTTCTTCTAAATAATTCATTAAAGAATTTGATTTTGGAAGGTGGGTGCGTTTTTTTCTACTAAATAAATCAATTAAAGAATCTGATTTTTTATATTTTGTTTTTATATTTAATATTAATTTTCATTGTTCGTATTTCTAAATAACTTTCCATAAAGTGCCAATGGATACATAGAAGTTTCTTGACCACAGATTTCATTAATAGATTTCATGACATTCTACACAAAACTGGCAAAACGCTGCTTATTCACAAGAACATACAGTCCTACGACTATAAGCGACCGGACGAGGTCACTGACCTCACTGGCAAAGGTCGAGACGCTGGTGAGGGAGAGGAAGACGCGACCAGAGGCCCGGATGTGCGCGTCCGCCGGCAGAACCTCGAGCAGGGCGTTCATAAGGGGCTCCTCCAGCCGGTAGTTCGGGTTGAGAGGCCCTAGGAACGTCTTCCTTATTCTCTTCACTTCGGTGATCAGGATGCGTCGGATGTGCTAGGGGGTGGAAGGAAAATATATTGTGTTAAGACCGTGAAAGGTTCTCTCTCTCTCTCTCTCTCTCTCTCTCTCTCTCTCTCTCTCTTCTCTCTCTCTCTCTCTCTCTCTCTCTCTCCTCTCTCTCTCTCTCTCTCTCTCTCTCTCTCTCTCTCTCTCTCTCTCTCTCTCTCTCTCTCTCTCTCTCCCTCTCTCTCTCTCTTCTCTCTCTCTCTTCTCTCTCTCTCTCTCTCTCTCTCTCTCTCATCATCATCACTCATATATTCCCTCTATCCCTCCTTTCTTCCTATTCCATCTACCAAAAATCTATACTCCCTGTCAATGTAAGAGGTTGGGAGCGTAGAGCAGGTGAGTGAAAAAAATCTTGGCTGGAGGGTTTATAAGGGAAGGTGTATGTGAGACCCCACGAGAGACCCAAGCCCCGGGAGCTGAAGGCGGAGCGGCGACGAGCAAGATTGTCTGTCTGCCTTCTGCCGTGTCTCCGTCTGCTCTCCCTGCCTGTCTGCTCTCTTATTCTTCCCTGCCGTCTGACGGGACGTACTTTGATGCAGCTATTCCTTGCGAGGGCGTTTTGCTTGCTTAGGAATGTGTCAAAATGGAAAGTAGAGTGAATACCTGAGTCAGCTGAAGGAGCAACAC
>NW_020872489.1:197230-199730 GCF_003789085.1 Penaeus vannamei
TTTGATTTCCCTCGCATACGTCATCCGCTACAAATCCGTCCGATTTCCCGGCGCTCTTAACGACTTTTTGTTATTATGTCGCTGCGCTGAAGACGGAAGGTTATTGCGGCTCTGGGAAATCGTAGATTTTATACTCTTTATAACTCCGTTGTTATCAATTTGCGCAGAAAATGGTATGGAAGAAAACTATCATAGAATGGTGTGTTCTACCACATGGTAAGCTCAGATTCTTTAAATTAGGTGTGGGGTTGCATTTCAATAATACCCAAATTATTATTACTATTATTTTGGTATTATTGGAAAAAGGCGTCTCCATTGAATCGATGGAAGCTTACCTTACAGCCTTGAAGATATTTAATTAATGATCACTTTTCATTAAATAAACTTGTCTCGCAAATGAATAATAAAGAAGTTATTTAATTATCAAGATAAATAAAAATAATATTAATAAAAGGAGGTGAGATTCACACAATTGCTGAGGGGAAACTAACCAAATTCTCCACTGCGCATGCGCGGTGTCTTTTGTATCCGTTCTGTCCCCGTTATCTAACCTGTGACGTCACGGTCAGTGTCACGATTCCATTGGCCAATTGTTTGGCGGTTAATTTAATAGCCAATGGGCAAACAAGGCACGAGGAAACAGCCAATGGATGAACATTAACTAAAGTAGAAGCTATGAAATTCAATTTTTTAATTAGTCTCGCCATGGCTACCAAGGTATAGGATTTTATTTTAAAGACGATGAGGCTAGTTTGAAACTATTACGTGGACACGGAGTGCTACCCTCTTGAAGTGCTTTGCGACCAGCCGTCCCGACGTCACTCCCGCTCCCGCAGCCCACTCCATTGGTATGACGACCCTCACCCCGGCCCCTTCTCTGCATAGTTATGTTGTAACGTTTATCTTCACATAAGTGACTATATGTACGGTACTTTGTGCGTACGAACGGCATGTGGGACCGACTGTCCGACGCTCTCTCCTGCCGTGAATACGTGGAGGATTATTTTTTATTTTGGGCGGGGGTTGGGGGCGGAAGCTCTCCATGGGGGTTTGCAGGGGATAATATAGTGGCATAATCGGTACCGTGATTATAGCAAAGATCGAGAATTCCACACTGCACACGCATATCAAGAGTGGCGCGATTCTGGTATCGAAAAGTCACTCTAGCCATTTCCGATGGAAACGAACACCAGAATCAGCCGAACCAAAACAATAGAAATCGAACGAATTTAGTTTCGTCCCGTGAAGCGTTGGTGATGTTTTTCTCCAAATTTACCATTATTTTAATTAACATCATGATATTGTTAGTTTTTGTTATCACTGTTATTTTCATAGTGATAACATTATATCAGTTTTATTAGTAGTATTACTGTTATTATTCCTCTTATTTTTGGCAATGATTATTAATGTCATTATTATCATTATTATTGTCATAACCATTATCATCATTCCTTCTATTATTATTGTTCTTATCATTATTATTATCAATATTATGATTATCATGATTATCGCGATCATCATTATCATTATCATTATTATTGTCATTATTATTATAATTGTTATTATTATGATTACTATTAATATGATCATTGCTATTATTACCATTATCATTGTTATTAACATTATTGTTGTTGTTATTTTTTTATTTTTATCATTATTAATATTACTATCCTTTTTATTATCGTTATTATCATTATTCTATCGTTATCACTATTTTCATGATCATTATTGCTGTTCTAGTTATACATATTTTTGTCGTTATTTTTGTTGTTATAATTGTTATTGTTATTACCATTACTATTACTATCATTACTATCAGCATTATCATTCTTTTTATCATGATCATTATCATTCTTATTCTTATTATCATTATCATTTCTTATTATTATTATTCATTATCATTCTTATTCCATTATTATTACTATTATTATCATTATCATTACTTTTATCAATATTATCATTGTCATTATCCTTGTCATTATCATTATTATCATCATTATTATTCTTACTATCACATAGTCGTTCTTATGATGATCATGAGTATTATTACTACATTTTTTATCATTTCTATTGTTGTTATTTCTGTCGTTATTATTACTATTATCGTCAGTATCAATATTATCATTATTTTTCTTATGAATATGATTATCATTATTGTTATTGTTATTATTGTCATAATCATTATCTTAATTACCATTACTTCTTTTGTTATTAGTATAATTATCATCATTATCATTATTGTTATCACCATTATCACTAATATTATCATTGTTATTATCATCATTATCAATATCATTATCACCATTATTATCATCATTATCAATACTATTAGCATCATCCTTATAAAAATAATAATGATGATAATAATAATGATAATAACAATGATGGTAATAATAATAATAATAATAATAATAATAATAATAATAATAATAATATAATATATAATATAATAATATAATAATAATGATAATAATAATGATAATAACAATGATGGTAATAA
>NW_020872489.1:214730-217230 GCF_003789085.1 Penaeus vannamei
CCTTTGTTTCTCCTTCCCTCTCTTCCCTTTCTCTTTAATACCCCTTCCGTCCCTCCTATTTCCCTTTGCCCTTCTTCATCTTTTTTTATCCTTTTTTAGGTCATCTTTGCTTCTCCTTCCCTCTCTTCCCTTTCTCTTTAATCCCCCTTCCCTCCCTTTTCTCCCTCTCCCTCATTTCTTCTCCCACGCCTTCTCCTCTTTCCTTCCTACCTTCCTTCTTGATATCGGTCCTCGGATATTTATATTAAGACGAATGGTAATTAGTAATAATGATAATAACAATAGTAATGGTTTTAATATACATATACATGAATTGAAGTAAAGACGAATGGTATTAGTAATAATGATAATAACAATAGTAATAGTAATAATGATAATAACAATAGTATTAATGATAAAACAATAGTAATAAATAATATATAATAACAATAGAAATAGTAATAATGATAATAACAATAGTATAATAATGCAATAGTAATAGTAATAATGATAATAACAATAGAAATAGTATAATAAATAATAATAGTAATAGTAATAATGATAATAACAATAGTAATAGTATAATGATAATAACAATAGTAATAGTAATAATGATAATAAATAGTAATAGTAATAATGATAATAACAATAGTAATAGTAATAATGATAATAACAATAGTAATAGTAATAATGATAATGTAATAATGATAATAACAATAGAAATAGTAATAATGATAATAACAATAGTAATAGTAATAATGATAATAACAATAGTATAGTAATAATGATAATAACAATAGTAATAGTAATAATAATAATAACAATAGTAATAGTAATAATGATAATAACAATAGTAATAGCAATAATGATAATAACAATAGAAAATAGTAATAATGATAATAACAATAGAAATAGTAATAATGATAATAATAGTAATAGTAATTATGATATTAACAATAGTAATAGTAATAATGATAATAACAATAGAAATAGTAATAATAATAATAATAGTAATAGTAACAATGATAATAACAATAGTAATAGTAATAATGATAATAACAATAGTAAGTAATAATGATAATAACAATAGTAAAAGTAATAATGATAATAACAATAGTAAAATAATAATGATAATAACAATAGTAATAGTAATAATGATAATAACAATAGTAATAACAATAGTACAATAGTAATAGTTAATAGATAATAACAATAGAAATAGTAATAATGATAATAACAATAGTAATAGTAATAATGATAAAAATAGAAATAGTAATAATGATAATAACATAATAATAGTAATAATATTAAATAACAATAGTAATAGCAATAATGATAATAACAATATAATAGTAGATAATAACAATAGTAATAGTAATAATGATAATAACAACAGTAATAGCAATAATGATAATAACAATGGTAATAGTAATAATAATAATGCAGTTAGTAATAGTAGTAGTAGTAGTAATCCTGTAATAGTAATAACAGTAATGAAAATTAATAGTTATAATGGTAAAGGGTTTTGCATATTTGTAATATAATGTAAGCTTGTGTGTGTGCTTCATTCTTTAATATTTACAATATCTTGTCAATTATCATCCCATTTTGAACCAAAATGAAATAAATTAAATACATCGATATGTGAAATTCTTCCTCACATGGAATATTTAAAAAAGCATTAAATGTAATAAGCTTTCTGGATAGACAGATGACAGAAACACAAACAATAAATCTAATACAATCATTATCATCATCATCATCATTACTGTTATTATTCGTATCATCATTGTTATCATCATTAGCATTATTATCATTATTACTATTATCAATATTGCCATTACAATTATTTTTATTATCAATTATATTACTATATATCTTAATAATTATTATATTGTTATCATCATTGGCATTATTATATTATTGTCTTAATAATTATCATTATTGTTATTATTATTGTCATCATTATCATTAATATTATCATTATTATCATTATCATCATTATCATTATCGTTATCATCGTATCATCATCATATCATATTTGCTAACAGTATCCCTATCATGATTCAAGATCTTTCCTCTTTTTCGAAATAGGCTATATTGAAATTATACTAGTTAATGAAATAATGAATGAATATAATGAATACAATTAATGAATATAATGAAAATAATGAAATATAATGAAATAATAATGATAATGAAATTAATGAAAATATGAATGATAATGAATATAATGAAAATGTGAATATAATGAATAATGAATATAATGAAAAGGAATGATGGTGATTACAGCAATAATATGCATAATAAAGGACGATGATACTGATGGAAATATAATGACGATAAGGGCGATGATATCAAGCATTGGTCCGAATGATGATCAAAGCTGCAAAAGATCTTAATAATGATAATAAAAGTGGCATCAATTCTGTTATTTCAAGCGACAGTTCCATCATAACTGATAATAACATCAGGACCAATATGGCTATTGATAAGTGTTTTATTATCAAATATACGACAT
>NW_020872489.1:247230-249730 GCF_003789085.1 Penaeus vannamei
CTGGCACCTGTCGGCAAATACGTGAAGGGTAAACGAAATTGCAAATAGTGACGCCAGTTAATGAGGCTGCGTTGATTGAAGGGCGCAAGTAAGAGAAGGAAATCACCTGTAGTCCGTGTCGTAGTTTTGGGGGAAGTTGGGCGACTGGATGGCCACTCGCTCGCCGGGGTTCATGGTGGTGGTTCCGCAGGGCAGCGTCTCCAGAGCACGCTCAGAGAACGCGTTGGCCCCGCCCACCGCCGCCACCACGCCCAACAGCAAAAGTCCGGTTACTGACATACTGAAATGCCTTTAAACAGAGAAAGCTAATTTTCAAAGTACTCCCTACATATTTACTGTAATATTTTACTGGTTATATATAAATATCTATATGTGCGCGTGTGTTCATGGTATATATACATTTATCTATCCATATGTATGTATATATGTGTGTGTGTGTGTATGTTTGGAGAGAGAAAAGCAGCTGGATAGAATAAGTGTGTATACTTAACAAATGGATGCAACTATTATCTAATATCTAACATCTAATGACCATTACCTCAACACACATATGGATCCATATAAAATGTACATACAAACAAATACATATATATGCAGTTTTGTGAATATATATGCATGTACATATATGTATATATACATACATTATATATATATATATATATATATACATATATAAATATATGTATATATATATATATATATATATGCGCATAAATATGTATATACATATAATAGAGATATCAAGCATTTGCCATCTGTAGTGTGAAGTATAACTCACGTGACTGTAGATGCGTCCTGGGACAAACCAGCATACTAAATGATGAACAGTTTCACCTTATATACCTCTTGAAAGCCATCTAGCGGTCGTCATGTGCACTAACGCCATATGCAGGTCTATTTGCACACATCTAAGAGCTGATTAAGAAGTTTCATTCAAACATTAAGATAATTAAAACCTTTTGAAACATGTATGTTTTTTGGAAGCAAATGGACGTTACTCTCTCTCTTTCCTCTCTCCTCTCTCTCCCCATATTTCTTCTCTCTCTCTCTTCTCCTCTCCTCTCTTTATATACATGTATCTATATATATATATATATATATATATATATATATATATATATATATATTATATAATATATATTATATATATATATATATATATATATATGTATGTATGTATGTATGTATGTATATAATATATGTGTGTGGGGGGGGGGGTCATCACACCTCAAAGAGATTTAATTGCTTTAATGTTTCAGTTAAACTTCTTAAACATCTTTTCAAAGAATTCCAAAATAACATTTGTGTAACAGACCTACAAATGGCGCTAGTGCGCATGTCGACCGCGAGATGTCCTTCAAGAGGCGAAAAGGTCCAACATAGAGTATGGTCTGCGCAAAGAAAATATAAAAGAAATGAAAAAAAATCTTCGGCAGGAACGCAGTTTAATACACATTGAACAATTTCCCAACTTTTTGCTCGCCCATCATCATTATCTATAGTTTAACCACTGTTCTGAATGCAATTTAGTACACATACACGCGCACGTACACATGCACTCACATATGTATATGTAAATATATATGCAATGATACACACACATATATATATAATATATATATATATTATATATATATATAATATATATATATATATATATATATATATACAAATATAATAATATATGTATATATATATATACATATATATATATATATATATATATATATATATATATATATATATATATATATATATATATATATATATATATATATATATATATATATATATATATAAATATATTATTTATAAACATGTATACATATATGCATATATACATATGCATATACAGAATATGTATATATTATATAAATACACATATATGGGTTAGGTTAGGTTACGTTATTTTTAGGATAGGTTAGGTTAGTGTAAGGTTTCCCTTATATATCTTGCATTTTCTATGTGTAATGATCTGTGTCCATTTTCTTTGAATATGCGGATAGACTATCTTAAGTAGTCATAAGTTGGTTCATCCGCCTAGAATTTCACGTGCTAAATAGGTGACTGAGTTATGAATTTTCTTCTTTTTTTTTTAGATTATAGGTCATTTTTAATTTCATAAGCGTGTTATAGTTCCTTCGTTATCAGTGATTTGATGTTAGGTTAGGGTTAGGTTAGGTTAGGTTTGGTTAGGTTTCTAGTCTTTTTTTTTAGATTATGGGTCATTTTTATTTCATAAGTATTATAGTTCCTTCGTTATCAGTGATTATGTTTAGGTTAGGTTTGGTTAGGTTAGGTTTGGTTAGGGTTAGGTTAGGTTTAGGTTTTTGGTTAGGTAGGTTAGTTAGGTTAGGTTAGGTTAGGTTAGGTTTAGGTTAGGTTAGGTTAGGTTAGGGTTAGTTTT
The DNA here is from genome assembly GCF_003789085.1 of Penaeus vannamei. Classification (NCBI taxonomy): domain Eukaryota; kingdom Metazoa; phylum Arthropoda; class Malacostraca; order Decapoda; family Penaeidae; genus Penaeus; species Penaeus vannamei. The sequence goes on from NW_020872489.1 coordinate 249,638, forward strand.
GTTTAGGTTAGGTTAGGTTAGGTTAGGTTTAGGTTAGGTTAGGTTTAGGTTAGGTTAGGTTAGGTTAGTTTAGGTTAGGTTTAGGTTAGGTTA
>NW_020872489.1:262230-272230 GCF_003789085.1 Penaeus vannamei
TCTTCCTTCTCTCTCTCTCCCTCTCCCTCTTTCTTTCCTTTTTTTTCTCTCTCTATCTCTCTTTCTCTCTCTCTCCCTCTCCCTCTTTCTTTCCTTTGCTTTCTCTCTCTATCTCTCCTTTCTCTCTCTCCTCCTTTCTCTTTCTCTCTCTTCTCTCTCTCTCCCTCTCCCTCTTTCTTTCCTTCTCTTTCTCTCTCTATCTTTCCGTTTACGCCCTTGCCATCGTGCCTTTTAACTCCCGAATGTCGCCTTTCTCGCGCCAGTCCTTCTCCCGCCCCCGACGCGAGAGGACGTCTGGCCGAGCGCTCTGAACTTCGCTTACTCCTTTGAGGAAAAAGTTCGAGGTGTCTCCTTTTGATCGCTCTGTGGCAGCTTTACCTTATCCTAAAAGAATTTTGTTCGTTGGGAGAAAAGAATATCGTATATTTCCTTAATGTGGAAGGGGGGAAAGGAACGTTATTTGTGAGAGGAAAAGTCTATAAAGTATAAAAATCTTTGGTCTTGTGGAACTTTTAAGGTAAGGAACGTTCTTGATGCTGTTGTTGTTGTTTTTTCATGTTTGTTCTTGCGTACGGCCCTTATGATGTATGTATTCCAATACACTCGCAAATTTGTACATAGATATGTAGATGAATATATAGATAGTTGTTTATGAATGTAGGAGAATTTACACGCACGCACACACACACACACACACACACACACACACACACACACACACACACACACACACACACACACACACACACACACACACACACACACACACACACACACACACACACACACACACACACACACACACACACACACACACACACACACACACACACACACACACACACACACACACACACACACACAAACACACACAACACACACACACACACACACACACACACACACACACACACACACACACACACACACACACACACACACACACAAACACACACACACAAACAAACATACACACACACGATGCACAGACACGTAAGACAACCGATCCACAGTAAATCAGAAACTGTCCCTGTAACAATGGGCTAAATTATCATGCAAATTGCCTGCCACGGTGCCTGACCCTCGCTGCTATAACAAGGCACTTCCACTGGGAATTAATATTGTGTAGTGTTGACCCCTTTCTAGACATTCTATTCTTATCGTTGAAATGTTCATTGGAAAATAACTAATATGAAGAGTATTATATCAAAATATATAGGTGTGAAGCAGTATAACCACAATATATACAATGATATGATTTTTTCCCCAGGTTTTTATTATTATTGTGACAGTGTTTATTTTCATCTTTGTGTATATGTTGCCATAAAAGTGTAATTCCGTTTTTGTTTTTGCTTTTTTTGTGTGTTGTTGTATTTTTTTATTGTGACAGTATTTTCGTCTTTGTGTACATGTCATTGTGTTTCTGTTTGAGTTCATATAAAGTTCCCATAAAAAGGAAGTGTATTTCCTTTTTTGTTTTTCTTTTTTGTGTGTATGTTTTCTTCTTCTTCTTCTTCTTCTTCTTCTTCTTCTTCTTTTATTCTTTCTTTATGATATTTTATTAGTGTTTATTTTCATCTTTGCTGTATTTCTGTTTGTCTTCATATAAGTTACCATAAAAAATTAATGCAATTCCGTGTTACTTATATACTTATACAGATTCTAAGTTCTTATTTAGCATCAGCTGTCATAAAGCCAATCAAAATATCGCCAACAGCATAATTCAAATCGGAATATCTGGAAGTGGTTCAGATGAATATATAATTGGGGAAATTGAAACGAAATCTAAAACGGAAGGGACACGGGAAGGAGAAGTGTGAAAAGAAAAGAAGGGAAGGGTAGGGAAAGGAAGAGAAAAGGGGAGAGAAGAGAAGGGAAGGCAATGGAGGAAAAATGAAGGAAAGAGGAAGAGGGAGAGGGTAAAGGACGAAAAGGGAAAGGCATGGAGGAAAAAGGAGGGGAGAGAAGAGAGGGGAAAAGAGAAGGGAAGCCAAGGGAGGAAAAAAGGAGGGAAGAGAGGGGAAAGAAAGAAAAAAGGAAGATAATGAGAAAAAATGGGGAGAAAGAGAGAGGAGAGGAAAGGAAGGGAAGAGAGGGGAAGGGGAGAATGAAGGGAAGAGGGAAGAGAAGGGAAGGCAATGGAGAGAAATGAAGGGAAGAGGAAAGGGGAGGAAAAAGAGGGGAAAGGAAAGAAAAATGGAAGGCAATGGAGGAAAAAATGTGGGAAGAGAGGGAAAAGGAAAGAAAAGAAAAAGGAAAAGGGGGAAAATGAAGAGAAGGAAAAGAAAACAAGTAAGGAAAGAAAGGGGAAAAGAAATGAAGACCGATAACTCCCTCCATGAAGGAAGCAAGATCAGAAAGCCTTGCTAAACTAAAATAAACTCCAATAGAAAGGAAAGAGTAAATGGAATTCACATCCAGAGTAAACGACGAGGAAAAGAAGAAGAAAAAAAAACGTTTTGGAAACACTAACAAACGCCTTTCAGAAACGTCTCTGTGCGAAACTGATTGGATTACTGAAACGTTTTCGCCCAAAGATTCAGTCGCCTTTTCCTCCCTCCGAAAAGAACCCGAGAAAAAAACGTTTTCTTAACTTTGTTTCCAGTTCTTCTCCCGCCTCGGTCGTCGCCGGGAAACCGAGGGAGGAATCAGCGAGATCGTGGCACCCAATCACTCTTCAATTTCGCGCAATCCATCTCACAGTCCGCGGCCCGTCCATTTTGCATATTTATATAGCTGTTCCAACGCCACCTGATATTCCGTTTTCTCTCTCTCTCTCTCTCTATCTATCTATCTATCTCTCTGTCTCTTCTCTCTATCTATCTATCTCTCTCTCTCTCTCTCTCTCTCTCTCTCTCTCTCTCTCTCTCTCTCTCTCTCTCTCTCTCTCTCTCTCTCTTTCTATGTTATTACGGTATCCAGAAAGGGAGAAAAATAATGAGAAAAAGTGGAGAGGGAGGAAGAGGAGGAGGTGTGGTGGGAGAGAGAGAGAGAGAGAAAGGAAGAAACAAACAAACAAACAACAGCAGTACATTCGCAGTGGTGAATGTACCTACCTCTCCGTTATGTATATCCTTCTATTCATCGCGTCACTGCGGGCAGCTGGGGAAAATGCAAATAGTACAAGCTTCTGACAACCTTACTACAACACGAGTTATTATACGAAATGTGAATCTGTCGGCCAGTCCTTTGGCTGAGTGGGATCTGGGTACACTGTATAGAAACTACTCTATTTCAAAATTATAAGGAATACAAAATACACAATTGATGTATTATCTATCCATGAATGTCAGAGTTTGTAGTATGCCGGAGTGCAATGAAAGAGTTGCAATTAAATGTATTTGTTGGTAAGACACGAGTATTTCGTGAGGGGGAAAATATTGTGATTTGATGATGCCTCTCAGGAAAGCCTTTATATACGTGTACTGTATGTATGTATTACAAGAACGATGTTGAAAGATAGATAGATGGAGAAAGAGAGAGAAGGAGGGAGGGAGAGAAGAGAGAAGAGAAGTAAGAGACAGGGAGAGATGGATAGACAAAGAGAGAAGAGAAAGCGAAAAAAAAAACACGAAAGCGGGAAAGACAAACGAACAGACAAACAAAAGGAGAGTGAGAGATAAGAGAGAGAGAGAGAGAGAGAGAGAATCACAACAACCTCTTCCATCTCCTCGCTTCTTCTGCCTCCCCCTTCCATCTTTCTTTTTTTTATTATTTTCCTTTCCTTCTCTCTCCCTCGCTTATTCTCCTCCGGCCTCTCCGCTCCCCCCTCACCCCCCCCTCACCCCCAGCCACCCCGCCCCTCCATCCATCACTACCTCGGCGATTCTCAAGTAAAAGGCGCCTCCTTAAAGATAATTCCTGGGCCTCCTACCTCCCTCTTGCCTCATTTTTATCCTCATTAATCTCTCTTAGTTTTGCTCTGTGTCTTCCTCTTTTTTCGTTCTCGTTATTCTTTCAATATTAATGATAATAATGTTAATAAAATTAATATTAACAATGATGATATAATAACCATGATAACATTAATGATAAGATGAGTAATAGTAAAAAAATGGTGATAATAATGATAATAATAATAACAATGATAAGAATATTAATAGCAATTAATTATCATGCTGATAATAATGGTACTGTTAATGATGACAGTTGTTGTGATAATAATTATGATAATAACAACAATGATGATGTTAACCGCGGAGATATGTGCTCTGTGAGTGCTTTTATTTATCATTATCATTATTTTTTATCATCATTATTATCATCGTTATCATTTTTATCATATACTGATAATAAAACACGAATGGCAATGATAATGATAATAATAGGAGAGATAGACAGACAAACAGATACACAGACAGACTGACATACGCAAAATAAAATTAAATACTTGCAGTCTAACCCAAATGACATCCAGAACTAACAAACCATACATAACTAACCGAGATATAACTCATTTAAAATGCAAATATCTTACACAAAATATTATTAGAAGACTTAGTAAATCATTTAATCTTATTTGTCATGCGGCAATTTTTTAAATTGTATCTTATGTCACGTTTTGACAACATGGCGTCTCGCTTTACCTGGCGTCTGATTCTATTTTTGGAGAAAAAAAGTATATGAGGTTTATTTTCATGACGTCACAACAGTTACGGATGCTTTGTGAATCTGGTCGTCATTTGGTCTCTTCAATTTTCAAAAAAATATGGAAAATAATTATATTAATGATTGTATTTCCATTGAACAATCATAGGTCTCTTCAATTTCCAAAAAGTATGGAAAATAATTATATTAATGATTATATTTTCATTGGAGCAATCATCAACAGACGCCATGAAACCCTCCTCGAGCTGCTACTGATATATCCTTTCCTTAATCCAGAGGGAGACAGGGATACGTTCTCTCCTCCTGTCTCTGCTACAAGCTTGTATTCAGGTCATGTATATCGTGTAGTTTCTATGAACAGATAGACAAAAGGAGAGTGAGAGATAAGAGAAAGAGAGAGAGAGAGAATCACAACAACCTCTTCCATCTCCTCGCTTCTTCTCGCCTCCCCTCTTCCATCTTTCTTTTTTTTATTTTCCTTTCTTTCTCTCTCCCTCGCTTATTCTCCTCCGCTTATTTGTCATACGGCGATTTTTGAAATGCCTCTTATGCCACGTCTTGACAACATGACGTCTCGCTTTACCTAATCCCGAGAGAGGAGAGGCTAGATCAGTAGCAACTCAAGGAGGTGTCATGGCCTTTGATTCTATTTTTGAAAAAAAAAAAAAAGTATATGGGGATTATTTTGATGACGTCACAAGAGTTACGGATGCTTTGTAAATATGCTCGATCATTTTGGTCTCTTCAATTTTCAAAAAATATGGAAATAATGATATTAATGATTATATTTTCATTGAACAATCATCAAACAGACGCCATGAAACCTCGAGTTGCTACTGATCTATCCTTTCCTAATCCAGAGGGAGACAGGGATACGTTCTCTCCTCCTGTCTCTGCTACAAGCTTGTATTCAGGTCATCATGTATATCGTGCAGTTTCTATGAACAGATAGACAAAAGGAGAGAGATAAGAGAAAGAGAGAGAGAGAGACAACAACCTCTTCCATCTCCTCGCTTCTTCTCGCCTCCCCTCTTCCATCTTTCTTTTTTTATTTTCCTTTCTTTCTCTCTCCCTCGCTTATTCTCCTCCGCTTATTTGTCATACGGCGATTTTTGAAATGCCTCTTATGCACGTCTTGACAACATGGCGTCTCGCTTTACGTATGCAGTTAGTTTTATTCCCATTAATGTACGAAATATATTTATGTTTATGAAATATGTTTCACGTATGCAGTTAGTCTTATTTCCATTAATGTACGAAAAAAAACGTGGTGTCATATGGAACTGTGCATGTCATACGATGTTAATATGGGTGTTATAGGCTTACCTAATATGGGGTGATGTGCTACAGTAATTATCACATGTTGATGAGGTAGCATTGAAATTTTGTAAATGATCATATATACATTTCAGGTATAGATTATGAGCTCTAAAATGTACTTGTAAACATCACACTGTATTTTAATGTTGTAGAACTAACAATGACAGGTATATTATTAATCAACATTTTATGTTTTATGTGCCATAACTTCCTTCAGTAGTATTAAAATAATAGATCTCAAACGTTTCTTTCGTAAACCACTTAAGTAGTCTGAATTGAAGTTTAATATCATCTAATGTCTGTGTAATATATCAATTTGATATGTTTAATATCATCCATGATTCATACTCCTACGGTAGCGATGGCATAAAGGCTGTTTTAGTATACGATTCTCCATTAAGAGGACGCTTTAGATGTAGGACTATGAATTATTTCCCATTCTCTGATTATCATTATTCTTTATTTCTATCACCATGTTTTAGTGGTCTCTTCGTCGTACATAAAGGGTAAGCTAATATATTCATAACTTTTGCAATGTTCAACGATTAAGCCGTCGGCGTGACACATTTTGGAGTTAGCCTTTATTTCAAAGTTTGTTTTGTGGCTTTGTATGAAAAATTTTCTAATCGTGTTAGCCCTCGAGATTGATAATGATAGTGACATCTTTTGACAAACTTTAGGGAGTCATAATTTGCTTTACTTCTTGAGACTTCAAGTTAATTCAAAGTTTGTTTTGTGGCTTTGTATGAAAAATTTTCTAATCGTGTTAGCCCTCGAGATTGATAATGATAGTGACATCTTTTGACAAACTTTAGGGAGTCATAATTTGCTTTACTTTTTTTTTTTACCAACTTGTTCATAACCAAAAAATAAAAAAAAATAAATAGCTAGACTTTACCTTACTGTTAAAAGACAAACAATAATTTCGACACTAAGACCCACCACCCGCACCACATGCAGCACTATACCCAAGTCTTTTCCACTTAACACTATGATTTAAGTCCAACAACCAGAGTACAGTCTTTAGAAAATACTTGAAAAACAACCGACATCTTAACTTTATTTTTTTTCTCGTTAAATGTCTAAAGAGTTACAATCATTTTCTTAAACATACCAGTAGTTGATTCGACCAAACCTGTATCTTTTCTTAAATCATTGCGAACATTTTTGTTCTAGTCCAAGCTGCAGAATATCAACCGTTTTTTTTTTTTTTTTTTTATTCATTATGAAAATATAGGTTCAAGTACTATTTGCTGAGAAGATCATAGTGTAGAATAAAATATCCTAAATGATAGTGTAGAAAAAAAAATCCTAAATATTCTTAATTTGCTTACTGACTTCTGTGGGCAAGATAGGGTCATTCGGAACAGGTCAGCACAGAGAAGGAGAGAAAGAGAGAGGAGAGGAGAGAGAGAGAGAGAGAGAGAGAGAGAGAGAGAGAGAGAGAGAGAGAGAGAGAGAGAGAGAGAGAAAGAGAGACAGAGAGAGAGACAGAGACAGAGAAAGAGACAGAGAAGGAAGAGAGGAGAAGAGAGAGAGGGAGAGAGAGAGTAAACCCACAATAATAAGTTGTGCGGGGAACTCATGACAAATAATGAAGTTTTGCTTGTCGGCGCGTGTACAGGGTGCTGTAGCTCAGGAAAATGTCTTGGGGATTTTTGTATAGGTTGTACCCTGTATGTGCAGTATTTTTTTGTGTGCGCGCGCGTGTGTGGATATTGGTGTATGTTTGTGGGTGGATGGATGCTATATACAGTATATAACTAGAAAGATAGTTATATAGATTTACATACACTGGAAATGTAAGAATTCATGTATGTAAGTATATATATATATATATATATATATATATATATATATATATATATATATATATATATATATATACAAGGAGAGGGATAGGAATAACGGTAAGTTTGGTATGGCGTTTAGAATAACTAACAATGGATAACGGGCTCAAACTCAGAGCTAGTGCAGGAAACGTGCCTCATAGACACTGATTTGTTGACCCTAATAATTCGCACAGGGTTTGAGGTCGGACCCTGACCTAGCTTCTCCACAGCCACGGGGAAAGCCTCATACAAATAACGACATAAGAATTCTAGAATGTTTAAAAAAAAAAACAACTATATATGTTTCTCATAATATCGTGTCCCTTTATTGAGGTTGAGGAGAATGATTTGTGGTATAGAGAGAAAATGTTGACCTGGCCTGGTGCGTGCTGAAGAGGTCTTTTGGCAGACAAAAAGGAAATGTGTAATGTGGAAGGCAAAACAGCAGAGAGGGAGTGGAATAATAATGATCACAGAAAAAAAATATGGAGAAATGTCCTGTAACGATTGTTTAAAATATAATTTTTGATAATCTGCGATAATAATATAATAAACAGGGGAGAGAGAAAGAAACAGAAAATACTGAATCTACCTATAATGTTGATCGAAAACATACATCGATCCCATCAGACTCCAGCAGCAAAGGACAAACACGCGCTTGTTTACGTCCCCCACGAAGCTGACATCCGCTAGATAAAACGTAAGCTGAATAAACGGCAGCTTCATCACACAGAGCGAGCTGGAGTGTTTACCTGCATGACTGATCATTAAGGGTTAAAGGGGAGCGGCGGGGAAGGGGACGAAAGGTTGGAGCAAAGTGCCCTTTTGTGTATACACACACATATGTACATGTATATCTATGTATATATATATGTGTGTGTGTGTATATATATATATATATATATATATATATATATATATATATATATATATATATATAATATATATATATATAATATATATATATATATATATATATATATATATATATATATATATATAGTATATATATATATATATATATATATATATATATATATTATATATATATATATATATATATATATATAGTATGATGGTCATACACAGATGTATGTATTCATACTTACATACTTACATACATATATGCTTACATACACACGTATTTCTGGGTGGTGTGTGTGTGTGTGTGTGTGTGTGTGTGTGTGTGTGTGTGTGTGTGTGTGTGTGTGTATGTGTGTGATATTGATTGATAGTGTGCACAGAAAAGTGACGAACATTAAAAAGTAATTTGGCGACGAGCACCTTGTCGTTAAGCAGAGCTCACTGGAAGTGTCCTCCGACCTGACTTGGCCGTTGTCTGGAGCGACGCATCCCCCCCCCCCCCCCGCTCCTCCTCTTGGGACGGAATAGGAGAAAAAATTATGACGAGGACGAAAGAAGCGATGTAAGGAGGAGAAAGAGGACGAAAGATGCGAAGTAAGGAGGAGACAGAGACGAAAGAAGCGAAGTAAGGAGGAGAAGAGGACGAAAGATGCGAAGTAAGGAGGAGAAAGAGGAAAGAGCGAAGTAAGGGAGAGACAGAGGACGAAAAAGGCGAAGTAAGAGGGAGACAGATAACGACGGAAAAGAAACAGAGGAAGTGAGATGAATGTGATGTTTTACGTATCATTTGGAGTATAAAAAGAATGTTAGAAGCAGATTCTAGGAAGACTGGTTGAAAACAGATGAGAAAAACCTTAGTAGGAACAACAAACACCAAGATAAAAATGTAAAAGATAAGCAAAAAAAAGAAATTAAGAAAATGAAAGAAAGAAAACACCAAAATAAAAAAAAGATAATAAAAAGAGGATAATAAGAAGATGAAAGAAAGAATAAAGAATATATTAAGATAAGCAAACAAAGAGAGAATGAGAAGATGAAAGAAAGAATAAAGAATATATTCATAAAAAATAAACAAATAAATAAATAAAATATCTTATAAGCGGAAGGTGTAAGGCCTAAATCCATCATTTTTCGAAAAAATCAAGAGAAGATAAAATATGTACTTTCGAGAAAAAAAAAATGGAGAATAAAACAAACTAGAGGATGAACAAACTTCGAAAAAGGAATAAGGAAATATAGGAATAACTGTGAATTTATTTCCATGATGGCCAATAGCTTTCCGAATCTTTATGAATTTGCGAATTAAAAGGAAAGAAATGAATGCAGTCATTTATATATATATATATATATATATATATATATATATATATATATAT
>NW_020872489.1:297230-302230 GCF_003789085.1 Penaeus vannamei
TCAGCAGTTATGTGGTACGGTTTTTACACTGTGCTTACCGTTTTTCGTACATTAGTTGTGGTATCATTCGCCCTTGATAAGCAACATCACATTGAGGCACATCGTGGTCGGTTGCAATACCAATTTCATCCTATTTCGCGTTCCGTTTCCATGGCAACAGAGACGCCACCCCCCTTCTCTTATGACACTGACAAGGAGGCTACCATTAGGCCAGCAAACTACCTATTGTCTCGAAAACCATCGGTTGATAGGACCGCGTTCCTAGTCACTCCACTACATATATATATATATATATATATATATATATATATATATATATATATATATATATATATATGTATGTATGTATATATATATTCTTTCTTTCTTTTCTTTTTTGTGCTCGAGAAATGTGAAAACTAATGCTTAAAAAAATGTATTTGATACGTTTCCAAATGGTTATAAACTTAGAAATGAGCAAAACATCAAGGTCATTTCAACCGTTTTCCTTCGTCTTTACATGTTGTTTTTCTTGTGCATGTTTGAGAAATAACACATGACCAGTTTTGAAAAAAATATTTTGTGATTCCCGACACCAATATTTCGTTTTTCGTTAATTAAACCACTATTCGTATTCTTCAGCCTGAAGTTCGAAATCCAGGTCGATACCGTTTTGTTTTTCTTTTCTTTTCTTTCTTTTTTTATCCACAAAACATCATCAATCTCCCATTCCATGATTCTTTAAAGCTAGACATATACGTTAATAGCATGATTTGGGTGAAAATTATTAAATGTAGGGTGGTAATATGTCCTAAATATTGTAACATTATTACAACACTTTACCTTAATAATAGCTTCAGAACTTTCCATTAGCATTACAAGACGAGAGGGAGGTGAGGAAGAGGAGGAAAAGGAGGAGGAGGAGGAAGAAGATGAGAAGGAGGAGCGGTGCGAGAGGGAGGTGAGGAAGAGGAGGTAAAGGAGGAAGAGGAGGAGGAGGAAGTAGAGGAAGGAAGGGCGTATTCTGGTGCATGAAAAAGTAACAAAATATAATATTGTATCCTAGGCGTATCTAGTGGTATTATATATAGTAATGTCTCCTTTTTGGAATAATATGGAAGACTGGCGAGTTACTGCTGAAAGAAACTCCAAGGCAAGCTATAAATTCCTTTTATTTTTTGCAATTCCATTTTTATTTTTTAATAGCAGTTTAGTCGTGAAAATGATTAATAGAGACTAATAAGCCCCAGGTATACAATTGCTTTAAAATTTCTCATTCTTTCTATCCCATTCTTATTCTGTGTATTTATCTCTCTATCTTTTTACCTATTTATTTATCAGCTCTATGTATCACGTGCACAGCATTAAGCAAATCATACAAAGCATGATGATTCATTCAACATATCCGTAAGTTATGTAATCTTCTGAATCATTTTCTAATCAAATTCATTAGTTATAAGTGTGTGTGTGAGAGAGAGAGAGAGAGAGAGAGAGAAAGAGAGAGAGTGAGTGAGAGAGAGAGAGAGAGAGAGAGAGAGAGAGAGAGAGAGAGAGAGAGAGAGAGTGAGAGAGAGAGAGAGAGAGAGAGAGAGAGAGGAGAGAGAGGAGAGAGAGAGAGATGAGAGAGTGAGAGAGGAGAGAGAGAGAGAGGGGGGGGGGGAATTTTCTTTCTTTTAGCAGCGCATTTGGGTTTCATAAGTGTTACCATAAATACAAGTTGTAATAGAATATATTCTCATTTACATTGTCGATATTTCTTATATCACTTATATATATACCACTTTTAGCAGTTTTTATTGTCGATTATAATGTAATGTGAGAATGATATATTTCATATATAATCATCACCATCAAGACATACTATATGCACTGTATGATATTCATTCACTCCTGTTCAACTTTTCTTTCTTTTCCTTTACTTGAACCATAAGCATGAGATGAGATGAGTCTCCTCTCTTGATATTAGTCATTGTAATCTTATCGTTTTCCGACCTATCACTTAAAAAGGACATGACTATTTCTCATATCAGTAGAAATGCTTCATGTGACACAGGATCTACAAACAGCAAGATGTTGCCAGATTATATTGGGAAGATGGCAAAGAATAGGTAGACTGATAGAAAAAGGAGAGAGAGAGAAAAGAGGGAGACTGAGACATAGAGACAGAAACAGAGACAGAGACAGAAAGGGAGAGAGAGAGAGAGAGAAAGAGAGAGAGTGGGGGGTATAGGGGAAGAGGGAGGGGGCGTATAGGGGGGGAGAGATGGAGGGAGAGGGGTATAGGGAGAGAGCGAGAGAGAGAGAGAGAAAGAGGACGAGAGAACTGTAACAACCATTCCACGCTAACGTGCAATTCAGTAGATATTTGGAAGGGAAAACGTAAAAATCTTTTTCCTTTCTTCTTATGCTTCCCTCTTTTTCTCTCCCTTGCTAGGAAAAAAAGTCACACAAAAGAAGTGTTTGAAGGAGGAATGAAAAAGACAGTCGAAGGGCGGAAGTAATTAACGAAGCGAAATTGCTTGTCGAACGCTCTATCTATTCTTCAAAAGTGCAGGAACATTTTTCAGCACGGAAAAAAGAGTGAAAGATGATAAACGGAATTTCGACTACCATCGATTTTTTTATTCTGTATGATTTTAACTAACATAAAATAAAAAATAGCAGCTCATTCGCTCTCACATCATTTTACAGTTGCCTTTCAGTCATTAATAGCAATGGATACATAAACGATATTGTCTGGTAGTAATCAATAGTAATGGATACATAAAGGATATATAAATCAATAAACATGAATGAACAACACCACAATACCAATTTGACAAGACCTGCCCAGCAAAGGGCCGTTTGATAAAATGTCGTGGCCCGACCCAAATACTTGACACACATACATAAAGAAATAAATGCATATTTATCAGTCTGGACATGCACATCAGCAAATAGATGGTTAAATGTTTATCTATCAGATATATAGACAGATAAGCCTTTATTTCTGCATCTGTATTTATGAAAATTCATTGGGTCGGGCCTGGCACAATTTTAACAAACCGGCCGTGTATCATTAGTAGTAGTAGTAGTATTGCACGCAAACAGACAAGTAAACACACATGGTAACTGGTTTATAAACTAACCCATAACATGCTGGTAGATCTAGATCTATATATCTATATCTCTATCTGTTTGCCTAACCATCTATCTGTCTATCTATCCATCTATCTGTCTCTCCACCTATCATGTCTATCTATCCACCTATCATGTCTATCTATCCACCTATCATGTCTATCTATCCACCTATCATGTCTATCTATCCACCTATCATGTCTATCTCATATCTATCCACCTATCATGTCTATCTATCCACCTATCATGTCTATCTATCCACCTATCATGTCTATCTATCCACCTATCATGTCTATCTATCCACCTATCATCTGTCTATCTATCCGCACGTATGAGCACACACACAAGTGTTAAAGTACTGAAGAGCAGACAGGTAGGACCCATAAACACACCTGAAAGCCCACAGCGAGTACGAAAGCTGGCCACAGAATAGGGTCATGCGGCGGAAGGCTTCAGTGGATTCAGGAAAAGCTTCTTGAAGGCGAAGCTCTGTGCCTCCGGCGTTGTAGCGCGTCGTCTCGCTGTCATGACCTGGTCCAGCTTTTGAGCCATGGTGAGCATGTCCGTGTTGTGGGCGTGGGCGGCTAGAACTTTGCACAAGGACAGGACGAAGAAAGTTCCTTGGCTAACCCGAAAAGCCTTGAAGCCTTCCGTCGACGCGTAGAGGGTCAGCATGTCACGGGGGGCTTCGTCCTTTTCGGGTTCCTTCGACCGTTCTCGACGGAGGTTCCTCGACCTCGCTGTCTGACGGAGGTAGATCGTCGGCTGTTGAGTAGAAAATTTAGCATTGAAAAAGCAACACAGACCAAAACTTCATTTATACTCAAATATATACCCAAGGAAAAACAAGGCTGCCACATTATGAACGGAATTAAAACGTAACATAACTCGTCAAGAGCTGCTTATCACACGCAGTAAAAAAAAATAAATAAATAAATAAAATAAAATAAAAAAATAAAAAAAGAAAAGAAAAAAAAGAGCTGATGACGAACTCCTGGTGAGTTCTAAACGTTTTTTTTTTTTTGTGTAGCAGTTTTATTTCACCTTTGAGTACAAATTATTGTGTTTCTGATCATATACCCGAATACACATACGTGCGAATTACGTGTATTACAGTGTAATATTTCATTAAATATTACACTGCCATTTCTTCGTAATAAAGTTACCTATACTTTTTCCAGAGAAGCATTCGAGCAGAGAAAAAAAAACCTTTTGAGAACAGAAGTTGGCAAATGAGGATCACTATATAAAATATTATGAGTGTGGTATGTGTGGTTATAGTGGTATATACCCTGTGTGTGTGTGTGTGTGTGTGTGTGTGTGTGTGTGTGTGTGTGTGTGTGTGTGTGGTGTGTGTGCGTGTGGTGTGTGTGTGTGTGTGCGTGGTCGTGTGGTGTGTGTGTGTGTGTGTGTGTGTGTGTGTGTGTGTGTGTGTGTGTGTGTGTGCGTGTGTGCGTGTGCGTGTGTGTGTGTGTGTGTGTGTGTGTAAGCACATATATCTGAAATTCATTTACGTGAACTACTCACCGCAGAGACGTCCATCCTTTTCATATCAGAGGTGTAGAATGTATCCCGGTCGATGCCATGACTCAACATGCACACGAACATGGAGTCGACTTTAGCTAGATCCTCGTTACTCCTGAAGTTATTCAGCACCTCTATAGTCGCTTCCTGATCCAGGTCCTGGTGAACTTCCACGTGGTAGCTCATCTGTGAGTTCAGTCTCCGATTAGTATGAAGAGAAGAAAAAAAATGAAATAGATCTCTCACATTTGGAGATTTGCCACATCTCTCTCAGAGCCGTGGCGAGTGCCTGAATCACCGATGCTGAATTCCCGGTAGTTGATGATGAGGACTCGGCCTCGGTACGGCTCGGAGAGGTTCCGGTACACGCCCGGACTAGG
>NW_020872489.1:309730-334730 GCF_003789085.1 Penaeus vannamei
GTTGAATAGGTTTTATGATGTGTAGTGTGCATCTGTACTGTAAAGTTTTACTGAATTCACAAACTTTTTGGTTTTTGTTGTTGTTCTTAACCCCTTGTCACCAGGTGGCATGTATGTACATGCCATGAATGTTTTGGAGAAAGTGGCATCAGATCACAACCTTTCCGACACCATCGTACAGATTTTGTTTTTCTCCAATAGTGCAGCATCATTTCTATAGTAAAACTTATTGGCAATAGTACCTAAAGTAAAGGTAAACCTTCAAAATTTTTACCTTTTTTAAGTTTTTATAAAAATACAAGCTGGGGAAATGGAGGAAACTGTCTATGCTTTCCAACAATCCCGTAATCTTGTCCATTTGCCAAACTTTTTTACCCAGCATTATTGGGGTAATAGAAAATGGTCTTACAGATTTACATGAATTTTAGCAGGATGGAATAGGTTTGCTTTGTGCATCTTTGGTGTCAGGTTATTGTATTTGACCGTAAGGTAGCCAAAAATAGTTGTTCTTAATATTCAAAATCCGATACATGTTCGTCTGCACATCAACCTTTGTCTATGCCCCACGCCATTATCCAACAGTCATTCTATAGAAAAAAAGTTTTTAATACTGGACAAAATTTGTGTCAGAGGATTTGTTTAAAGATTTTCAAATAATCTTCCATTAATACTCCATACTTTTTTGCATGCTTATTGGCCATTGTCATATCTTGAAAGAAAGCTCAAACATTGCCCTTTCAATTGCTCCTTGGTTCACTCAGAGTGGAGCATTCATTAGTGCGCACCATCACAAAACACAATAAACATGTAACTAAAAAAAATCCATTGCAACCTCCATATAGCCAATGTAACCATACAGCTTGGTTATTATGTGCCATACAATCATTTCTGCTTGTGCCTGAATTCACTTGACTGTCATCAATCATTGTCTGTGCCCCACACCACCATCCAACTCAGTCGATCTGCTTATTTTTACCATCTGACTAAACTACAGATGATTTTTTTTTTTTATTATTATTATTTAATTTTTTTTTTTACTTTTATTATTATTGTTATTGTTGTTATCATCATCATCATTATTATCATTATTATATCTGTATTGATTAATTACCTTTTCATTACATTTGTGTGTGGTATAAAACATTTCTTAGACATTTATGAACTGTTATTCATAAGCAAAGTCATGACAGATCTGTGTAACCAGAAATTAACTGTCTGCAACTTGCAGGTTCCAAATGCTGCCATTTACACCATCAACAAGGAGGATCACACCCTAGGCAACATGATCCGTATGCAGCTGCTGAAGGACCCTAATGTAATCTTCACTGGCTATAAGAACCCTCATCCTCTCGAGCATAAAGTGTTGCTCAGAATACAGGTACTGGAAGTTGCTTTTGGTTCATGTTTGTCTCTTCTTTTTTGTCATATTTTGTACTTTAGAGGTATGGTCTTACTGCTTGTGACTCCATTGGATGTGTGTTGTGTCGTCATGTGCTTAGGTTCTAAAATTGTTTATAAGGTTACCTGTCTCTTCCCTGTTAAATTTATAGGCTTCTCTTTGATATTTATATATTAATTATTTGATTATAGTGTGATTGTTATTTAACTATTTTTAATGTGATTATTTATAGTGTGATTATTATTTAAATATTTTTGATGTGATTTTATTTTGTGTTTTATAATTTTTGACTGTGTTTGTAATTTTTTAGACTTGATTTTATTGATTGATATGGGAAGAAGGAATTATGATGAATAATTTCACAAGGCAACTTTGTGAATAACATTTTGGGTTATAACTTTATGGGAATTATTTGATTTTCTTTAAGTTATAACCATAAAGAGATATCATACATTCTACTTTGTGAAATTATTCATTCTCATTTTTACCCTTTTTTTATCCTCTTCTTCAAAACTCCACCCTGTTCACTATTAATTGCATTTTCCTCCAGACTTCAGATGCCAGTTACACCCCACATGACGCCTTCATGAACGCCATCACAGACTTGATATCCGAACTTTCCCTTCTTGAGGAAAGATTCAGAGAAGCCATCCGAGAGAAGAAAGAAGGCTTTGACTAAAACACGGCAAAATTCTGGCTATCAACTCCACCAATCATTCTCTGAACATTTCATTAGATTATCACTTCATGTTTGTCTCCAATAATGGATCATGCATTGGTCACGAGTTCATGTTAATCACTAAAGGATTTGTGTTTTGCTCTTGTAAAAGATTCAAGTTGAAAATGTTTACAATCCTGCAGTTTTCAGGATTCCTCTTTGCAAATTTTGTTTTAGCTAAATTTGTCATTTTCACTGTCAATAAACAAATGGGAATATAATTTTTAAAATAATACTTTGTTAACCTTTATACCAAACCACACTGGCATAAAACCTTTTTTTTTTCTTCTTATATGTTAAAGTATGTTGACACGGGACCATATTCTATTATCGCCACATATAATAAAGTTTGAAAACTGTAATCTAGAATGAATTATTTCCTTTATTGATTGACACTAGGTACATGTATTGTCCACTTTCATTTTGTTTAGTGAATTTTGTTTACGGTGAGGGCTTCATGAGTGCTTAGTCACCCTAGAGCCAAGTAATAGGCCTAACTGACCTTGCCTGATTTTCCCATTCTTTGTATTTTGGGAATTTCTTAATATTTTTTTCCTTTTCCTTTTTTCAACTAATAATGTTATTGTTGTCGTGATTGTCATTGACTTTGTGATTATTCTAATGTTATAGACAACAAAAATAGTAATCAAAAATGTAATGAAAAGGTTCCAAAAATTAAGGAAGAGAGAAAACAGGTGAAGTCGGGTAGGATTATTAATTGACTCCACAGTGTCTTAAAGTTTTTGTGGAGTTATCTATGTGTATACAAAATTGATCAACTAAAAGCACAGTGGATATAACATGTATTTCATGCCTCCCAGGTGTCAACAGGTTATAGAAAACTTTTTTTTTTTCTTTTCTTTTCTTTTTTCCCAAATAACTGCAAAGGTAACAAAATAGGTTGAATTTGTGTTGTTACATTGCAGAATCACCAGCAATAAAAGATTCTTTAGTCTTCTATGCACCTCTTTAACAAAGAGAAAGTAGTGCAAAAAATGCGTCTTTTGTAGCTGTCTCAAAAACTTTAATTTTTATTACTTGTATTTTTATTAAAATTTTCACTAAAGCAAATATTAAACTGTTACCTTACAAGGAAAATTGATACAGACGTTGTCAGGGGAATTATTTTTTTGTCTAAGTGGTCTACCACATTGTCAGCTCTGGAAAAGGTACCACAATGGCACAGTAAATGGTGATCAACAGAAGTGAATCCATTATTTGCAATATTTTTAGTCTCGCCAGTACAAAAGAAGTGTAAAATGTTGATAATGAAAATGAACTAAATGGTTATAACATTTGTGCTAAACATTAAAGGTCACTTAGCACTATTGTAACGTATTGTGGTGAAAAGGGTAAGAATACTCCCTCAATCTCATGCTCGTTTTTGTGGCGGGCTTAAGAGATAGAGGCTGAGTCCCAATGTAGGGATCACCCCTACCTTGGACCTCAGTCTTTGTCTTAACTAATTTTGCATGGTCTCCTCCCTCTTTTCTTTTCCTTCTCTTCTTTATCCCCTTCTGTCTACTTCCTAAGGTAAGAGAGCCATGCTTAAAGGATGAAAGGCTGGCGTTGTGTAGGTCCTTGAACAGCTTTCATACTCTATTTACTCTTCCCTCTTTCCCCCATTCACTACCTTACTAACCAACAGTGCTCTACAACCTTTGACATCTAACATATTTGGTCCTAAACATTAATTAATTTTTACCCTTTTTTACCACAATCCTTTATCATAGTACTGTATGACCTTTGATCATTGGTCATGGTGAGCCTGAAATATTCTAGCCCTCAGGGTTCTCATGAGAGGTATGAGCTGGGCGATTAACCAAGGGAATACCATGCCCATGGCTCCAAAAAGTCTATGAACGACTGATCCAAAGTCAGTTTAATCCTTTTAGCATGGCTCTTACACCTTAGGAAGAGGACAGAAGAAGGTATTGAAGACAAGAAGGATATGGTTATTGGTTAATGGTTACAAAGCAAAATGAGCATGATAGACTTTAAAGGTTATATAGCACCAATGAAAGGTTAAAGAGGTAGGGGTTAGTCCACTCCTCAGGGGTCCCCATATGAGGTAACAGCTTGGCAACTAAACGGGAATACCATGCCCATGGCTCCCATGGGCCGTTCATGACTGGCACAAGGTTAACCTTGTGCCAGATGGTGTGCCTGCCTCATCATACCGGCTCTAATCTAGAAAGGAGCAGAAGGCGCTTTTAGGGCTAAGAGAAGACCGCAGTGATAGATTATATTAAGATGAGCAAGAAGGGAGTCAGATGCAGGAGAGTATATGTGACATCCATAATCAAGAGTGGAGAGGATCAAGGTAACTCGAAGATGGAGAAGAGTTTTGCGTTCTGAACCCCAGGATGTATGGGATAGTAAGATTCCGAGGCTATGGTGAGCTTTTTCTTTAATGGAAAAGATATAGTCTCGCCAGGACAGTTTGGAGTAAAAATTAACACCAAGGAGGGGGGAATGAAATGGGGAGAAGATACATGCATAAGTAGTTGAGGAAAGGGATGAGGCCGAAGGCAGGGGTGATCTCCAACATTAAAGACAAGTCCCTATCTCCTATGGCCCCCATGATAAAAACAAGCATGGGAGAGGGTGAAGCAAAAAAAAAGAATAGATCTGGAGTTCCCAACCTGGGGGCCAAGGTTACTTTCTGGGGTTGCATGGTGCAATATGAAAATTATGAAATCAAATTAAACAGTTTCATCTCGCCTTCAGTACCTACATATCATCTCTCCCATAACAATAAATTGTAATCTTTCCGTAAGTGTTCTTGTTCTATAGGCTACTGGCCCCTTTACACAATTCATATCCAGCAATACCTGAATCTGAAAGATTATATGTGGGTCGGGGCTGCAGAAAGAAAAAAAGGTTGGGAACCACTGATCTAGAGGTTTGTATATACTGCATGTGCATATGCATATGAATATACTTTTAGAATATATTTTTTCATCTTCATTGCTCTCAGCCAAAATTTGTGGTAAATGTATCAATTTTCCAAATTTGTAAAACCTATATTTCATTTATCATGAAACAATTTCAATTTTCCTATTCCTTTTCCTTGAAATAGTATTAGATTTTAAAAAATAAATTCAATTAAAAAAAAAATAATAATAATAATCCACCAAAAAATGTGAAAAACTATTTGAGTAAATAATTCTCAAAATAAAACTCCATATTTCTTATTTTCTGTATGGCATTCCATATCGAGGATACCTGAACCACTGACCAGACCAGAGGAAAACAACAATATAAAAAGTCATTGATAAATTTATTTCCCCAAATTATCAATATGACATGATGCCAGAGGGCTCATTTTACATCACCAGAGAACATGGAATGGCTTAGTGGACCTGGCCTACTGTCTAGCAATGGAGTGGGGAAGGGTGCCACACGCCCCAAGACAATACCCATTGGAAAGGAGACAAACATTCATCTCAATGAGCGATGCAGACCCTGTCAACTTCTGGTATTTGGTTGTGAAGACTTGCGGTCTTGGCTGACAGGGGAACCGCAAACGAGCCACCAAAGTAGTTTAAGGTTGCTGTTCCCATCTGCTGCCCAAGGTGGTTTGCAGTGACTTTAATTTACAATGTCTATCTTGAGGTCAAGAAGAACTATTCCGCAGGAGTGCAGACATGTACCATGTGCCACATAAAAGCAATTTACATTCTTGATCCATTCAATTTTGAAGACCCACTTCACACACCAAAGAAAAAAAAAAAGTCACAGGGGTTAAATCCAGCCTCATCTCACAAGTGCAGCAGTTAAGTGGAAGGGTATTTTGGGGGTTAATTTCACTCAGCATATAAAATTCCTTTTGAAAGAATGTAAAATCTGTCATAAATTTCTTCCTTCCCACTGCCCCATCACTTTTTGTCTGGGTGCTATTAAGACATTCCCTGACACTTTTTCTGAAAGCAGCCCTGGAAGTTTTATATACATAATAATTTTTTCTTATAACTCAATCATTATATCAAACAATATATAGATACATCATTCCTAAATGACATAAAATATACAAACACTAAATAAATTTAATACAACAGGACACATTCCACAAAATATATACCTCTTGGGCCTATGGGTCCTACTGTGTAACAATGAAATAAAATGACAGAGCCTAGGATTGTAAATGCTGTCCCGGGCTCTTCACAGGCCAGTTTTACTTTTTGACATTTGTAGGAAACTTTGTCAAAACTTGCCTTGGCGTCTTGGGCATAAATTTGCCATAACAAAACAAATTCATACTCCATCACCAATTTAAATAACAGAACATAAATATTAAGTTTGGTACTGATTAAAATCACCTACGAAATACAAAGGAGAAAAAATAAATGATGTGGATGGACTCTTGGTTTTTTTTACACACAATAGCTGGGCTCACGGCAAGGTTCTCCAAGCCCTCTCACTGTGCATCACTTATAACAAGTATTTACAACAATTATGGAACACCTACTCATCATTATCAGCAGCTTGCTCTTCCTGATATGGTTATTTACATAATCCTGACTTATATAAAATAAAAATAACTTTAAATTAAACAAAAATTAGGTTCCATGGATATAAATGTTTTTTTGTTAAATAAAAGAAAGAAAAAAAACAATCTTCCTCCCAGTTCAATGATCTATTAAGTCCACTTTTTGATATATATATATTTTCTTTTTTTTTTTTGCTTTTATTATCATATATATATTTTTTTGAAGAACAATTCATCTTCTACCCCACCTCAGCTGTGATAGTGGGGTGGTATCTGGCACACAATGGAGCACTTGATAGATTCTTTCCTAATAAAAGGGGTAGATCATATGCAGCCAGTACTTCAAATCTCACTGGTTAATAGTATTTGGCATAGACTAAAAAGCGTAAGAAAAAGGAAATACATACTATACATATTTCACAATGTCCTAACAGCCATTTGGGCTTTTAAGTACAATCCTAAACTTTAAAAATGGCAATCAGTCTTTACCCAATAAAAAAAAAATATATCTTATTCAAAGATGCGAAAAAAGCATTTTACACTGTAAGGCAAATAATCATAATCATCAATAGGGTACCTATTTAACACATGTGTTTTAATGTTACAAAAAGAATTCCCAATACATGCAACAGATCACTTAAGTACAAAGGGAAGTACAAGTGTGACAGCTAAAGATTGTAACACAGGTGTTGTGGTTTTCAATGTGTACAGTACTGCGACAAACACTCCGTCTTGTAAGTTACTTATATGATGACAAAGTCAGATTCCAGTTTTGCTGGAAGTAATATATCCTTTACTGGAAACAAGTCCATGTATAAAGCAACTTACATACCATCATCTTAGTCAAACATTTCATCATGAACATGGTGATCATAAGATATATTCAGCTGAGGTCTGTATTCTGAATTCATGTTATTTGACCTTATCAAGGAATCAGATGGAATACAGCTGTTAGTAAACTATGTACCTTACATAATGTGAATCATATGTGGATATCATTAGATGCACTAAAATTACACATCAAAAAGCATCAATTATATAAATATTTACTGCAATGCAAAACGAAAAACAGACTGTCCATAACAGCTTTGAATATAACCCATGTTATATTGTCCAAAAATAATCACTGCTTCATATTATATGTTACCTAATTTTCCACACAATTTGTTAAGGAAACCATCAATAAACATCAGCACTGTTTTGAGGAGTCAGATGTTAGATAATTGTGAATCTTACTTTGCACTGTGTTACAATAAATTGGAGAATACATCAAATCAGACTTAATCCTTAAATAAAGGAACATCCACCTCCCATTTCAAAAAACAAAACTGAAAATTAATTGAGTCAAGAGTCAACTAACTGCATTATAATCATCTGAATTACTGTTGTCTTGTCATGAATTAATGTTGGCCATTCAATCTTTGTATCACAAATATCACTCCCTCTATTGTCAACATTAGCACAACCACTGCTCACAAGAGTCTGCATATTATACACTGTCCAATAAGAGATATAATGCTCGACAGCAAAAAACTCACACTACAACACAGGGAGATTCCTGTCACCTCATTAGTAATACACAATGCAGGCGTGACAATGCACTTGTTAAGTCATGGATTGGGAAGGACGGGGCACATGCCATACTAGAGAAGGATGTAGAAGTGAAACCAGGCGTGAAACCAAAAACAAAATACCAAGAAAGTTCTAATGAAACTAACTGGTACACTGCTGTTTGTTTAAGAAATTTCATCAGTGAACAAGAGCCAATGTGCCAAGACATGAATACCATGTACATGAAACAAATGGTAAATGAAAATACAGGGAAGAACACAAGAGCACACATGATGAGTAATAGTGTAGAAAACCATGAGAAAGGAAGAGCATGTAGTCTAGTGAAACAAGTAGCTCCAGAGAACAGAGTGCATTTGTCCTGCCAATTGAAGACCACAACCATCTTGAGAAGATATACAATGGCATAAAAGGGGAAAGGGACTATCTCTTTGAGTACAACTTTCCTAGTGGTGGAGAGTGTTGTGTGTGAGAGAAACCACATAGCAGAATATAAAATGAACTTATGAAAGAAACAGACAAAAGATGAGATATGGGATAATGGCAGCATTAAATCACCAAGGGAGGAAAAAGAATGGAAAAGAGAGATAAAACATGATCTTCTTGCCTTGGTAAAAATCTTTAAGCAATCACTGAAAGAAATAATCTCAGGCAAATAAATTTTCAGTGAGATCCTCTCAGAGAGAGAGAGAGAGTACAAGGTTGATGTCTTGGACATGCAGATATCATTGTTCTTGACATGAAAGTGATACAATGAGAGGGAGCCGATGGAGAGGCAAGTTCCGTGGACAGGGTGAAGGGTGCCCAGGTGGTGTCACTGCCAAAGAGCCGGAGGGAAGTTGCTGATCTCGCCTTGATCCTGGACGAGTGACCCGTTGGCTGACCACGACAGCTTTATCCTCATCCTCAATGCCACCTGTGTCAAAAAAAGTATTTTGCATTTGTATGAAGTGCATACTACCTATACACACATACAAAAATATATTTTTTAACGTAGGAACAGAATAATAAAATGGCAAAGACAAATAAAAAACAAACTACACTTACTTTGCCAAATATGATTACATCTAATGTACAGTTACATGCAAGTAAGAAAAAATATATATACATATGAGAAAGAACAAAGATGATAAAACCAATTATGAAAAATCTCCCTGCCACACACACAAGCTAGAGTAAGGAAGGTTGTAGGCAGAGTCCTTATGTCCTCACTCTCTATTTACCTTGTTCGGGTTGTTGACCTTGATGATTTGGTTCAGGGTAGATGTTGGAGCCATGCTAGTGCTGCTTGGGTTTAGCATCTGTAGTTGTAACGACTGTGAAGAGAAATAGCAACGATAATGATCACAGTATATTGCATGGGTCCAATCAATCAACCTACTGGTACTGAGTAATGCACTGCCCACTGTGGTCTATTTTATAAATTTTGTTTACATATAAGATGGCTTGACATATGTTTAATCACCATAGATTCAACCTCGGCCAACAGTACAACGAACTTGCTAAGAGTTATCATAGCTGGTACATCACCAGCATTTTCCTTATAAATTGGGGAATAACCCTGGAGTACGCACCCAGCCCAAACAGATATACTTCGTTTGGTGAACCACACAGCCATCAGAAAAGACGATACACATTGAAGAAAATTGAATAGTTAAAAAAAAAAAAAAAAAAAACATCAACAAATAAATGTTTGTTATCTTTAATGAACTGAATTCTAGACTTCCACTTGAGATGATATGCATGGAAAACATTCTAATAGCATCTTCAAACAAAATATCAAATGACAAATAAAGGACTTGGAAAATGGCAAAAAAAAAAAAAAAAAAAAAAAAAATGCTTATGCAGAAAATAAGATAACACTGCAAAGGGTAGGCAAGGAGTCTTGACACCACACATAAATGTGCATGGGTTGGGCCTATAAAACACACCCACGAGAGTTGCCACTCAAGTAAATATAATGCCTGGACTTGAGCCAAAAGTTGGCAACAAGCCACCCAGATCCAATAGGCTAAAGGGAAAATGTTAGCAAAAGAAACATTCTGAATTAACATTTGCCTATATTCCATTTCCACTACAACAGGATGATACATCTACAGAACTAAGAAGCATAACCAAACACAAAGTGAAGCACAAACCTTTGGCACAGCAGCCTGGAAGAGAAAATCTGTGACGTTGGTTCCCGTGTTGTTTGTGGCTTGCATGTTGATAGTTGTGACAGTCTCCTGCACCTCAAATGTCATGTCCAACTTGATTCCATTTTTGTTATAAGCATTGATGCCTGGTATACCTGTAATGGGACAAAAATAATTATTGTTGCTAGACAGCACTGTTGTTCTCAGGCAAAAAACTCTCTCCAATTACCATACATTTATTTCTTACACAGAACATATTATACACCTTCATCAATCTGACCCTATTTTTGGGGAGCCACAAGCAGTCTCTGATTATTACACATCTATTTTACTTGAGTATAAACTGTTCACTTTCATTACTTTGACACTGATGCTAATCTCATTCAATTTTAAATTCAATGAAACAATATAAAACTTTAACATACTACTGGTCTTCTGGACTGCAGGTGTTGTGAGCGTGTTGGAGGCTGTTGTTGCAGCCGGGTTGAGAGAGGTGATGATAGGGGTGGAATTGTTGAGCAGACCGTCCAACAAGTATGCCGAGTTGCTGGAATTGGTGGACTGGCCCGATGACATGGTGTCGTTCATATTGGTAGCTGGCACAGGTGCAGCAGGTGTTGAATCCAATCCACCTGTTAAAATTATTCAAGTATTAAGACATGTTCAGGTGCATCTTTCAAAATCAATAGTGTTCAGGGGGAACATACTATAAAATAAAGTTACTAATTCAACCCCTTTGATCTGGGTGATGTGACCATCGCATCATGAAATTACTTGGCTTGAGCAGCAGGTGACATGAAAATGCTGTCACAGGAAAAAATGGCTGCAGGCTAAATGACATGAACTTGCCATCATGAGTGAAGACCAGGGTGATGGATAGGACTCACTACAGGTGCGCAAACCTCAAATTAGACTCAATTGGCGTTTAGAATGGGGTTTTTGCATTATTCCCATCGACAATCACGAGTGGAATGTAATGTCTGTGAGCTATGACTGTAAGAGTGCAGGCACCAGGAAGAATGCCATTTCTATGTTCAGCATCCTATTCCAGGCCGCTGTGACCAGCAGCACAGTTTGTATTACAGAAAATTGAATATTTTTCTTGTAATGAGTTATTTACTACCTAGAGGGATATCATGTTCGTACAAGGAAAACAGTTTATTACCATCTGGATAAACCAAATCAAAAGACAAAAATGGACACTGGAAAATGGCAATTAAAAGAAAAGAAAAGAAAAAAATGCTTCAGCATAAAAAGAGAAAAAAAACATTACAAAGGGGAGGCATAGAGTCTTCTCACGTTTATGTGTGCCCAACCTACTTGCCGTGCACCCAGCAGAGGGGCCACTGGCGTTGGCCTAATGCCTGTAAAACGAAGGATGTGCAGGATAGGACAGGAAGAGGAAGAGGAAATGCAAGAGCAACAAGAAATGGGAAGGGGTAGAAAGAAAAAGAATGAGAAAATTTAAAAGCACCAAGAGCGGGAGAAAGTCAATAAAAAAAGAAAGGAGACAGGATGCATTCAATGATAAGAATGCCTCACCTAACAGATCTAATATATCAGAGTTGACAGCTGGTGCAGGTGCAGTGACAGGCGCTGGAGTTGTGGATGGCTGAACAGCATTGCTCTCACCGGGATCCATTCCTCCAAGCAAGTCCAACAAGGCATTCTGGTCAAGTAAAAAATATATAAATAAAAAAATAAAAAAATGTATATCATTTGAAAACACAACATACAACTCATGGCAGACTCAATAATATGAATAAAAGATGAACAGCCACAATATTGCTATACCAACTAGATATCACAAAAACTGACATAGCTATAAAATGATAAAATGAACAATAACCATATATATACACTCAACAAATACTGCTGTAAAATGTCAGGCTATGTAACTCCATATATATATAAAGGCTTAACATTAGGACTGCTACTGCATATATACAACACAGCCATCACCATAGTATATAAATGGTCACTTCTTTAATGTAGTATAACCTATCTCATTTGTTCAGAATATGCAGTTCCAGTATTTCCTTGGGAAGAGAATCAATAGATATTCTTTAGATCACCTTAAATTAGTTTTAGCAAAATATAAAACAAAGAAAAAAAAAAAAAAAAGGGCTGGCTGTGTCATGTGATCAAGGTTTCAATTTAGCTGGGAGTTACTGGGTTGAAATAGCAATAAGATGCTTTTCTTCAGGATTCAGAGAGATAAGCTTCAACCTATTCTCACATTTCTATCAATTTCGTATATTCAACTCAATTAAAATAAAAACAAGAAATAAATCAAATCCTTACCGATTCATAATTTTCATTAGCATTGTTATTGGGTGCTGTGAAGTCATTCAATAATGCCTGGTTGTCTGGACTCGCATCCACACCATTGGTCAAGGCAATCTTGTCATTCTCCTGTATTCGGTTGTTTTCAAATGGAGGCATTCGTTCTAAGAGGGCTCCTCGCATGTGACTGTAAGGACAAACGTATCAGTATTATAGTAACCTTACATACTAGATATAGTTTACAAAATCAAAAAAAATTTACACCACACACACAACAATTTTTTCTTTTCTTTTTTTTATAAACTGGGGAAAACTTACCCATGTCTGGTAAACAGTTGGTTATACTCAATACCCCGCTGCTGTAGTTCTATGTTGAGATGTGAACCAAATGCACTAACTACCTGCTGTATTGATCTGTCAAGATAAGAATAATCATTTTAACCCACTGCTGCTGGGATCCTGTAATGTCTATTATCATTTTGTTTTGAAAAAATGATAATGCCACAAGTACGATTATTCAGCCACCAAGGAGTCACTGATAAACCTTGGTGACCTTAGCTGGTTTCCCTCTTTTTTTTCTAATATTATCAATATTGATACTCTTTATAATTATTACTGACATTATGATAATCATAATGTTATCAACAATATCAATAACAATCAATAACAAAAAATAACACTTTCAAAAATTAAGGAAAAGGGTAAGCATATGGGACCAGTAATTGACACCTTGACAACTATGTACTTGTGGAGCCATCTACTTGAAAATGATCAATAAACTGAAATCATTGTGGATATGGCAATCTGATGTTCTTACCCTACTTCATGGCTGAGCCTGGCAGAGAGTTTCATGAGAGAGGTAAGCGCATACTCCTTGGTGGGGATGCTGCACTGGGAAGACCACAGGATCCTCTGATAAACCTCTATAAGTTCAGACTCCACCACAGTCACATCTGCTTGACCTGAAACAAATCAGTTATTTTTACTATCTTGGCTCAATAATCTCTATTTAGCTGGGCAAAAAATTCCTATAAAAGTAAATTGAAAAAAAAGTACAAACTTACTTAAAATGAGGCAAGAAAGACTAGTCTGCACAATGTGCCAAGTACCTTAAACATCTTCAACCAATCATGTAAGGAACCAAGCTAGCATAAAAAAAATTACACCAACCTACCATTGAGTAACAAGTCACCAAACTCTCCAATACACCAAGTAGCCACCTGGATGAGAGGTTGGAATTCCAGCTGAGCAACAGACAGGTGGCGCCACAACTCCCCTACAGCATATGCCTGCTCCGTCCTGGCATCTGATATCAATTGTATGGCTGAAGACACAACGTCATCTGGGACGTGGTTACCAGCCTGGAAATTGGAGATCATAAAGGGATTAGTTGCAGGCATTCTAGTTTCTAGCTGTACTCAATGGCTGAATATTGACATACACACTAGAAAAAGAAACACTATGAATAAGTGGAAGAGGTAAGGATCAAAGGGGGGAGGGGAGTAGAATACCAAGTAAAAAGAACCAGATGGTAAAGGTAAGAGAGAATAGATTAAAGTCCTATAAAAAGCAAAAGTAAGACTAAATTAGTTCAAATGATTTCTCTCCACTTACCGCCTGGACAACTTTGAGGAGGGTGTCAATGTGCCACCGCACATTGGGTGAGTACTTCTCTGCTGCAAGCACACACTTTGAGGAGCACGTAGCCTTGAACTCTGGTTCTGCCGTCTCCAAGAAGCTTAGCAATTCCTTCATCATCGTGCGGATATTGTTACTGTTGATGAGGGCAAAGCAAAGCTCCATAGCCCGCCGCCTGATGGAAATGTCTGCATCCTGAAATACAAGGCAAAGCCCCATGTAACTTGTTCCCTCAGGAGTGATCACAACCAATGAACATCATCTTCATCTGTTATATTCAAATTAATGATCTGTTAATAAGTTCATCATCATCACTTCATTCTCTTACTTATCCTTCTTTCATAATATCATTCTAACTTTGTCCAGCATAAAAAAAAAAAAAAAAAAAAAAAAAAAAAAAAACTGCCTTTGAGGGGGAAACCTCCTTTCAGCAGAAAATTCATATAAATCAAGTATGCATGTCCTTTCTATCCCATTAGGATCCTTTCTATCCCATCAGGATCTGACCCAAGACTAAATCATCTAAAAAGTGAAAACAAAAAACATTTTGATATTTCAACCATACCTTCAGACATTCCAAAATTGTAGTTCTATGTCGCTGAACAGCAGAGTTATCAGCATGCACAACTCTTAGTAAGGTGTTGAGAGCGACATACCGAATGTTCTTGTCGGCATTGAGGAGAAACCTTCCCAGGATGTTGATAGCCAAAACCTAAAAGAAAACTAGACTTAAAAAGATGCCTTTCTGGTAAGAGGCTTTTTCTTCTTTATTCCTTTTCTTTCTGTCTTTTAAGGATTTCTTTTTATATAACAAAATATCCAAAGTCTGTAAAATTAAGGTCAATAAAATAACCATCTTAGTTGGAAATGTCCAAAAAGACATACATAAACACATGAAAATAGACATGAAGAGCCCATATGGCAAAATGCTTACAAGTACTTATTTTTCCTTGTACTGAACTTGTTGCATGTAATTTGAGTTATTGAACAATAACTTTTTTCTTCTGGATAGGTCACACACACACACTCTTGCAAATACAGTCTCTCACACACACACACCCACACACTCTAACACGCACGCACGCACGCACGCACGCACGCACGCACACACACACACACACACACACACACACACACACACACACACACACACACACACACACACACACACACACACACACACACACACACACACACACACACACACACACACACACACACGCACACACACACACACGCACACACACACACGCGCACACACACACACACACGCACACACACTGCACACACGCACGCACACGCACACACACACATTTCCACAACAAGTGTTGTAGAATACAACTTTCTCCTTTTGAATGAAAACACTAAAAAGAGTGGCACAGAAACAGCCACAGCAATCCTCACCCTAAGGCCACTCTCGCTCTTGATGTCCATGATGGAGAGTACCGTTTCATACAAGATGGCATTGCCGACATTCTTCGACGACTCCGTGTTGGTTGCCACTTGCGCAAGAATGTCGTTCATGGTCTCGGAGGCCTCGCTGTCCTCGTGCCCAAGGATTCGCAGGAGTTTCAGAATCTTCACCTGTTTGATTGGTTTATGTCTGCTTGGTAATTGCCATTTCATACAAGACAATGTAGTGGACTTAAATTCATGCATGAGAAAATTCCTTTTTTTTCTTTATTTATCAGACAAGGCAATCGCAATGCAGGTTATTTAGCCTCACAAAAAAAAAGAGGAGGCATCTTTTCTGACTCTGAAGACAATTTCATAAAGTTGCATAGGATTAGACACAAGGAATGACTAAATATCCACAGAGATCACTGTATTTCAAAGTAGATATTAAAACAGTAAACCTTTTACAAACTTCACTCGTAAAAAACTAACCTGAAGGAAAGGATCAGACACACCCTGCACATCATGCTCTGGGGAGTAGCCAGCCATGATCAAGTTCTTCAGAATCCTCACTAAGTTTGGGACAATCTGGGGAAAAGGTTCAACAGAAATAAATAACCGTTCACATGTCAATACATTACAAATTGTACATGTGTGTATACGTATGTATATGTATATGTATGTGTATGTGTAAGTGTGTGTGTGTGTGTGTTGTGTGTGTGTGTGTGTGTGTGTGTGTGTGTGTGTGTGTGTGTGTGTGTGTGTGTGTGTGTGTGTGTGTGTGTGTGTGTGTGTGTGTGTGTGTGTGTGATGAGCATGAGTATGTGTATGTGTATGTGCGTGTGCGTGTGCGTGTGCATGAGTATGTGTATGCGTTTGTGTGTATGCATGTGTGTGTGCATGTGCATTTGTATATGTATGTGTATATGTGTGCGCATGGGTATGGGCATATGTATGTGTTTGTGCATGTGTATGTGTATATGTGTGTATGTGCATGTGTATGTGTATGTGGTGCATGTGTTTGTGCATGTGTATGTGCATATGTGTGTGTGCATGTGCGTGCGCATGTGTACGTGTATCTGCTCATTCAATTACTTGTGTATGTGTATGTGCATATGTGTGTGTGCATGTGCGTGCGCATGTGTACGTGTATCTGCTCATTCAATTATTTGTGTATGTGCATGTGCAATATGTAAATATAAATGTATCCATATATGCATGTTAAAGTATGTTAATATATGCTGTATAAAATGTGTAAGGTTGAATTTACTTCCAACTTAGGTGCACCAACAAATTTGTCTGGTAATACTGCATAAAGAAAAGGTACCACTGTTTTTCTAATAAACAAAACCAAAATAAGTTTACTCTAACTAAGCAACTAACCCAAAACCCTTGAACTGATGAAACTGACCAAATTAATAAAGGATGAAAGGGATAGGAGAGAAGAGATAGACGGAAGAGCCTCTACCTCCTTCGTAAAATACAGATAGTATAATTGCATAACCTGTGAAACTCATTACTGTTCTTTGGTTATCTTTCCACCTTTCGTGCACAGTAACAAAAATTATGCTGGCCAGTTTTCATACCAGTCATATGATAATATCTTAAAGCTAGCAAGGCCTTTCTGCCCTCTCATAACCTGTAAAAATTGTGGTCGATTACAACTTTATACACGGAAAAGTGAGTACTTATGTATAATGCATGAGCTCCAATGTCGTATTAGTTACAAGTAGCAGAAAAGATATGGCTGGACTCCCTTTTCGTAACTGTTGCTAACAATCTTGTTTTTATTCTTTGTCTTTCTTTCTTCTCACTTAATATATGCTCCCATGTGGATATTACAATACAAACACATTATATATTGATATCATCATCCTATCATGATAAGGAAGCTTGATTATCTGATATATTAGCAACCAAATCAAGTATCCAGTCAACAACGATAAATCTCTTCACAGAACGGAAAGAGTGTTTGGTGGGAGATTCAGGGTAAATGAAATCACTAATTCTTGGAGCTATAAACTGTAAACAATAAATATAATTGATTATGGAGACTTCATATTCAATTGCAATCAGTCAACTGCAATAACACTTAGCCAGAACAGTAAGGTTTATCCCTATTCTCCTCCAGATTCCTCCATAGCTACCTTCTCCTCCCTCCATCCCCTCCTCAATTTGCCCCATCTAATGCCCTATATAATGAACAAACTAAAAATATTTTCAGATCATGATCAACTCTGTTCAAATAATACATTGCTCTTCATGCATATACCTGCATCCAACTTCCAATTGTAAATGGATTCCCTTATTTTCCATTAAAGTAAGAAATTACAGTGGTACCAGACATTATTGTATATGGCAGAGCATGTGTCTGGTGTGTGTGTGTGTGTGTGTGGTGTGGGTGTGGGTGTGCATGTGTCTGGTGTGTCATGTGTCTGTGTGTGGGTGTGTGTGTGCATGTGTCTGTGTGTGTGTGTGTGTGCATGTGTCTGTGTGTGTGTGTGTCTGGTGTGTGTGGTGTGTCTGGTGTGTGTGGTGTGTCTGGTGTGTGTGGATGTGTCTGGTGTGTGTGGATGTGTCTGGTGTGTGGGTGTGTGCATGTGTCTAATGTGTGTTTGCATGTCTGCTTGCTTGTGCATATGTGTAAAGCGATGTGTATGTGTGTAAAGGTATGTGTATATGTATACATGCACTTGTAAGTAAACCTTGTATGTATGTGAATGCATATATGCACATGAGCATCTAAAAAATACAAATTTTATCATCATAAAAGTTATTTAAAAAATTAAAAGTAATGAACTTAAAGTTTTACATAAATAGTCAGCAGTATAAGACTGACATAATCATTTACCGAAAAAAAATACAATTTTGGGGCTACACAAACTAGTGCAAAAGTGCAAAAACAATAAGCCTATCATATACAGTGATTCTATTTGTGCAGCTAAGAAAGCATGCAAATAAAAATAACATTTTCCCCTTTTAAGTTTCCTTCAGGGAAGTGGAGGGAAGAAGAAAGGAGAGGAGGTGAGGGAGAGGGAGAAAGAAAAGATCGGGGAATAATAAAAAAAAAAAAATGCAATAAATCAACAAAAAATCCTAAATTCCTTGATGAATATGAGGAACACTGTCATATGAATTACATTCAAAAGTGATCCAACTTTTATGAAAAAGTATCTTCAGTTGATTACTTCACAAATAATGCCAATAACTAGCCAACAGAACTACTGCCTGCCATCACAGGCCTGAAATGGTGTATTCAAAAAATCTACAAAAAGCCATTTACACAATGTAAATATATAAATAGCACATGGCTTACACAGCAGCTATATTTTCATGCACTGCATATATATACACAAGCATTTATTTGCCATAGGATAATCATTCTTTGTTTCTAAACTTATCCCAGTCCATTACGTATTCTACAGGAGTCTTTATTTATATCAAAACCATTAATATACATTACAAGATATTTATAAATGGAATATATATAAGTAAAAAGTATAAGTAAAGTTCATGAAGGTACTCTCCTTTGATAATCTATCCTTGCCATACATTAAAATACAAATTGAGTATCCACATCCAACTGCATAATACCTAAAGCTAGGGTTCCATTTGCTTTATAGGACTCTAGTAACCAGAATCAAGTCAGGGTTTCTCTCTTTTTTCCAGGCCTAGGTATGCTCTTTGGGGAATTGGGGGAAGCCAGACCAGGAGCGTTCTCTGCCTATATCAAACTTTTTTTTGTTGTTGGCAGTGATATGTAGTCTTTAATCTTCTCAAAAGCTTGATAATATTAACAATATCATTTTGCAGTTACAACACCATTAATCAAATTGGAAGCCTAAAAACACCCAAGCCCAAAGTGTGTGTTTGTAATGTGGGTGGCCTGGAAGAGATAGTTGGCTCAGGGACCAAGGAAGAGCCTGGCTTGTAGAGCCTGAGTGTAAGTTAACTTCTTTAAATCACTTCATGTTAAAGTTACCAGAACTGTCAAATGCTATGACAACTTTGTAATAACAGTATTACCCACTTTACTGGTAAAAGGTAGTTTGAAGTATGAGATATTAGGTGAGTGAGAAAAATAAGGAGGAAGAGGAGAAGGAGGAGGAGGACAAGAAGGAGGAGGAGAAGGAAAAGCAGAAAAATAAGAGAAGGAGAAGGAAAAGGAGAAAAAAAAGAGAAGAAGGAGAAGGAGATGAAGGAGAAAAATAAGAGAAAGAGAAGAAGGAGCAGGAGAAAATAAGAGAAGGAGAAGGAGAAAAAGAGAGGAGAAGGAGAAGGAGAGAGAGAGAGAGAGGGGGGAGGGGGAGAGGGGAGAAGAGAGGGAGAGAGGAAGAGAGAGGGAGAGAGAGGAGAGAGAGAGAGAGAGAGAGAGAGAGAGAGAGAGAGAGAGAGAGAGAGAGAGAGAGAGAGAGAGAGAGAGAGAGAGAGAGAGAGAGAGAGAGAGAGAGAGAGAGAGAGAGAGAGAGAGAGAGAATGTGTATGAGTGAGTGAGTGAGTGAGTGAGTGAGTGAGTGAGTGAGTGAGTGAGTGAGTGAGTGAACAAGCGAGAGAGTCGAACAAGTGAGCGGGTTGAACAAATGAGCCAAGTAATTGAGCAGAGAAAAAGCACCTATTCATCAACCAGGCAGGTAAAATGCTAAAGCAACTGAATCATTAGCATACATCCTCCTCATTTTTAGTAAAGTGTCACTTTCCATGAATGCCAAAAATTCAACATACAACCAATATCCATGTGGATTCACATAACCATTCTCAGCTGTTCCTTTACCGTCCTGCAGTCCATTAATCCAATACATTCAAGATTCTTTTGAAATGTCCGACTGATAAAATGTAATAATAATAATAATAATAAAAAAAGGAAATCAATAAAAAAAATATGAATACACACACACACGCACACAAGCACACACACACACACTTTGGGCAACTCCTTTCTGTTTAATCCTAATATATCTATTTGCTCAAACTGTCTCCAAAGTTAACCCAAAACAATTCTATTCACATCCGATTTCATGTACCTCCTACTCTCTACACTTACAAAAAATAATAAAGATGATCATAACTGAATGAGAACACTTGTGAACAGTGCACATTCGTCACTTTCCAAAAAAGAAAGAAAGAAAAAAACTTTGATATGATCAGCATGACCTCTACACTGGTAACTATTAAAGAAACAATTTTCAATCCCTGAAACATCATTTACAAAAATCACTACATACAATTTTCTCCATTTTTCAGGTAAACCTCGGTAATAACTCCCAAGAGGCAACAACCGGCCAAACTCCTGCCTTTCTATTACAACAGAGCAGTATAAAGAAGTTGTGAGTGCATTAAGGAAGAGGCTGGTACATATCAGGATGCTTGTGCGCAATAATTCAATGCAGGAGAAAAACAAGGCATTTTATCTACGTGATGAGCAAACTCCCTTTTAAATATGCTCGGCAACTTTCTGCTGAGCCACACTTAAACATCGTCAAGCATGCAAATGATTCAAAGGTAATATTAACACGTCTAAGTTTGATACTAACAGTAGGGTAATGATATAAAATGTGAATAACTACAACAATTGAATTAAGAATGATAATCATATACAGTTGTAATACTCACAATCATAATCCTATAATAATTCTGAACTAAAATGATAATGCACAGTAACAATTGCATCTATAAAAAACAACTTGATAGAAAATAATTAGGTCAATAAACAAATAAGCAAATAAATAAACAAGTAAAAAAATAGACATCATCACAACAATAATAATTAAAATAATAATAATCATTACAATAGTAATAATCGTCATCGCAGCAGCAATAATAATGATGATAACTATATACAGCTGCAATGAAATCATAATACCAATAAAAATAAATGTAAAATATTAAAAACAATGATAATTACCTTTATATAGAAAGAATAAAAACACAAAAGCATAAAAACAGGAGACAAACAAAATCTTAATAACAAAATAAGAGTAACTGCAATTATCAATAATGATAATATAAGGAACAATGAACAATTTCAAACATCATTAAGAAGCTAAGATAAAAAAATAATAATAGCAAATAAATAAATATTATGAACAAAATTAAAATCAAATGAAAATAATACTACTAATAATATTAGTAACAAAAATAATAATGACAATAACAATAAAAACGATAACTATTACAACAATTATAATAATAATAAAAATAATATCCATAACAACAACAATAATAATAATAATAAAAGCAACATTAACAACAAAGATGAGAATGACTGAAAATGATTATGATTATGATTACAATAATGATAACAATAATAAGAAAAGCAATAAAAATAATCACAATAATAATAATAATAAAAATGATAATAATAATAATAATAATAATAATAATAATAATAATAATAACAACAATAATAATAAAAATAATAATAACAATAACAATAAAAATCATAATAACAACCATAATAAAAGAAACAACAATAACAATAACAATAATAATAATGAAAATATAAACAATAACAATAACAACATCAGAGGTATTAATCAATATAGCAGCAAACAGTATTTGAATTAGCAGTAACAATGCTAATAGTAGTAAAAGTATCTCGTAACAGAGACAGCACCAATAGTAGCTGTTACATTAATAATAATGACAAGAGCAGTGGTAACAATAACATTGGCAATAACAATAGCAATAATAATAATAATGATGATACCTAAATTAATAATAATAACAATAATAACAATAATAATAATAATAAAAATAATATCAATAACAATAATAATAATAATAATAATAATAATAATAATAATAATAATAATAATAATAATAATATTAATGACAACAATAATAATAACAACAATAATAATAACAATAATAATAATAATAATAATAATAATAACAATAATAATAATAATAATAATAATAATAATAATAATAATAATAATAATAATAATAATAATAATAATAATAACAGCAACAATAATACAATCACTAATAATAGTACAACTAGTACTACTACTTCCACTACTACAGCTAACACTTACCACAACCACT
The DNA here is from genome assembly GCF_003789085.1 of Penaeus vannamei. NCBI lineage: Eukaryota > Metazoa > Arthropoda > Malacostraca > Decapoda > Penaeidae > Penaeus > Penaeus vannamei. The sequence goes on from NW_020872489.1 coordinate 332,410, forward strand.
ACGACTACCACTACCACTACTACTATTGCTGCTACTGCTACTATCATAAACATTAACAATAACAATAACAATAATAATAAACAATAATAAACAATAAATAACAACAAACAATAATAATAATAATAACAATAACAATAATAATAAGAAGAAAAATAATAACAACAATAATAATAGTAATAACAATAACAATAACAATGATTACAATAATAATAATGATAATAATAGTAATAGCACAATAACAATATTAGCAAATCAATAATAAAAATAATGATAACAATAATAGTAATAATAAAATCAACAATAATAATATCAATAATAATTAATAATAATAATAATGATAATAATAATGATAATAATAATAATAATAATAATAATAATAACAACAATAATAATAATAATATAATAATAATATAATAATAATAATATTATTGATAGCAATGATAATAGCAATGATAACAGAAATAATAAGAATAAAAATAAGACTAAGACTAAGACTAACAACAAAAACAATGCCAATAATAATAATAATAACAATAACAATTACAATAATAATAACAAAAATACAAAAAAAAATAATAATAATAACAATAATAATAATAATAATAATAATAATAATAATAATAACAATAAAACAACAACAACAATAATAATAATAATAATAATAATAATAATAATAATAATAATAATAATAATAATACCTATAACAACAATACCATCAACAGTAATAATAATGATAAGAATAATAATAGTAATTAAAATAATAATAATGATTACTATTACCAGGATTACAATCATCATAAAATAACAACAAAAATAATTAACTAAAATAAAATCAATAAAATCAATAAAAATCTACGTTGTCCACATACTCATCCTGTAAACTAATGATATCAAAATCACTAGTAATATCAATTAAAAAGACAATTACCATCAAACTAAATTCAATCCCAAAAGGGCTACTCACTACAACAGCAATAACATCAAAGCATACATGTGTGTTTGTACATGCCATACACATAGATGTGCACATACATACGCACACAATCAGATGACCACACGATCTTCATCTGAACCTTGTCCTTTTTGATAAGTTAATCTTACATCTTCATTAAATCTTATAAAATACCTTCAGTTCAAAAGCAATCAACATAAAAAAAAAAGTGCAACATCAGCATAGTGTTTTTCTCATAAACATCAATGCCTCTACTCTACTATATATAAAAAAAAAGAAAAAAAAAATCCATAAAAATAAAGGAAGTAAATAATTGTACAACCAGTGATGCAAAGTTCACCTCCCGACAATAAACCTTCTATGACACCTAAGCGAATATGATCGGTGGCACATGCTTGGAATCCCCACACATCTAGCTGGCATGAGGATGAAGTGCAGTTTATTTACACAAAAGGCAATCGGCCAGAGGATTCTCCCCCATCACCAACCCTAGTAAAGTGGCCTTGGATGCTTAATACTTTGCTTTACCTCTGAGTGCTCGGGCTCCTAGGGTCATAAAGAGAGCGTTGAACGGGAGGAGGAAGGAGGGGGGGGAAAAACATGCTACTATTAGTACAACAGCACATGTTCAATACATATCTCATCTCAGACCTAAAAAAAAAAAAAAATGCTACTGCAAACATTTTACAAAATTACTTGAACACAAGCTTTGCAAATCGCACTTTCAGGAAGTTTTCATACCACACTAAAATTCTAATCAAAACTGGTTTTTATATTGATAAAGTGCTATTTGCAAAAATTACAAGAAAAAAACATTATATTTATCTCTATCAATATTATTACAACTATATTATGCATCTACATGAATTCCGTTATAACACTTTACTCTGAAATGCATAATGTTGTGCATACAAAATAAAGGCATCAATCAAGATATAGATTCAGTGAAACCTCTAATTTATATATCATAACCTAACACAAAATACTACTAAAAAGGGGATGTGACACATAGGAAATACAAATAAAAAAAATGCATTATCAATATCAAAACAGCATCAATTTTCCTCCTTTTGTAACATTCCACTGAACACGTACAGACAAACAAATACATACTCACAAAAAGAGAGAAAAACTAATTAACCATACCATATCCATCACACATACTTGTAAACACCAATGTGGATGGAAGTGAGGTTTCACTGTAATTATCTTTTATAATAAATGGAAAATTGTCTTTCAGCGCACTGCTAAAAGTGTATCCTATAAGCATTTAACACACACATGTTTAAATCCTATAAAAAATATATATACTTGCAGCAATACTAATGGTACAGGAACAGCACAAACACAAATGCAGTTTACCTTAAAC
>NW_020872489.1:337230-369730 GCF_003789085.1 Penaeus vannamei
ATCCTTTATACTAAAGAAAAAAAGGAAAAGCAACCAATCTTAGTGAAGAAAACTAAACATCTATATTTTTCCTATTAAACAGCTGTTTCACCTTGATGTCAAAAGAGACATAAAATCATGGCAATTAATATTCTACTGCATTCCAATACCTCTCATTCCCGGAATAGTACTCTTTACATGTTAAATACTGTTCCTTATTTCCAATTTGTTTATCTTTTTCAAGTACAACAATTTTACCTTCGACCTAACAATACTCTTCAGAAACTTGACCAAATCACTACACCAAGTTAAATACCTGAACAAAAGCAAATTTACAATGCATTTTCTCAATAATCTTGGCTTGATCTAAAGTTTTACAGTACCTAGAAGATGTGATTTAGCAACACATCATGCCACCTCTTACCATTCCTTGGTCCTATCCTAAATTTTGTGCCAACCACAAGCACCCTCATGTAATTGGTTGTATGAAAAAATATCCTATGCGACATACAGTACATTTCATCTTGAGCAGATTTGCTAGAGTGTAAGATACTTATCTCTTTCCACTTGGCATAGAAGTGTCTGATAGCCTCCATTTTATTCTTTAATATTTGATCACAAATTGTGTGAGTAAACTACACTATACAATCTCATATGTTCCCTGACTATTATGCAAGACTAAATGAATCTACAACATTCGACTCTGATTTCAACAAACATTCAGCATTGTCAAATTAAAGCATCTTGAATACTTATTATATAATCTGTTCCCTTTACTGAAAATACAAAATATTCTAAGACAAAGACAGGCATAAATATATAAAGAAAAAAAATGTACACAAATATCAGATTGAGGATCTTTCACAGAGACAACACGTACATTTGCAAAACAAAAAATGACATGAACTTCCCAGATTATCATTTTCTTTAAATAATAAAAGGACGATTCACAACATACTATATTCCCCACTATGTTAATACCTACCACTATCAAAATTCTTCCAGAAAAAAAAAAAAAAAAAAAAAAAAAAAAAAAAAAAAAAAAAAAAAAAAAAAAATTGTGGACTTAAAAATACATTCAAACTGTGAGGCATAAGCCCTCTTTCTTAGAAAAAGTCTATTGTCACTAGTATAATAAAAAAAAATAAGAAATCAGTTTTCTCATTCTTGACAACTGCTTAAACTCTTTAAGGAGGAGAGGATTCACTTTGTTGTTAAAATTATTAAATGGAAATCATTATTATGGACATGGGCACAATGGCTAGCCCTGACAATGTTTTTTGCTAAAGATGTTTACATCATTCACAAACTCTTGAGAACATGATTAAAAATTCTTTTGAGAGAAAAAAAATAATTATCATGATTATTATATTGCTTATAATACTTGTGCTAATCTGCTTTGCCATAATTGACATTTTTACATTCCTGCAATATAGCTAATACCAAGAAGCCTAACTACCTACCCTCACATATGGCTAAATCTTGCAATGCATTCTTATTAAATATTTAGAATTTCATACATACCACCAATCAATCAATAGTAAAACCAATACTGACACTACACTGTAACTGAAACAAAGATGCAGAAAAATGACACACAAGAACACACAATTCAAATGAAGACAATACTTTCTTGAAAGAAATAAAAATAAGGAAAATCAATGCTTTAAACTGCAGGAGCAATGGCTATACTATACTAGTACCATATTAATGCTATACTGGCCTATACTTGTACTCATTATATCTGCAACATGACTTTTTTGCATCGTTCTTGATAAACCTAAAATCACACACACATCATCAACTTGCTTTGCTAATAACAAGTAATGAGTAAAAGAAAAAATAGCTTGACCACTTCAATGCTAATCAAAAACCAGCTCACATATATTCACAACAGAATAGTATCACACATAAGTAAATAGTTCTACCACTTTGGATATAGTTATAGGACTTTGATAAGTTGAGAAAAATTAAAAAACTCTTTATATTTAATGATATTCAAGCCGTAGTTTCAACCTTTCAACATTACATTGACAACCCAAGTGAATTCCTAAACTAACGCTAGTAATAATAACCGCTGGGAATCTGTAAAACTCCTATGTCCAGAATTTCTGAAACTTCTTAAGGATTATAATGCTCATCATACATACTGAACGCCATTTGAGTCATAGCACACAACAGTAACAAAAAAGATATGACTGATGTCATTGCAAATCATATATATTACATGACTTGATATGACTATCTCGTGGCAATTATATATACTTACACATGTATATTACACATGTATGCATATATATAAATAATACATATTTACGTACGTATATTCATTAATACGTATTTACATACGTATATTATCAATATCTATAATATATATAATAACATAAATATAGAATATTATATATATTTATATATATATATTTTATATATAATATATATATTATATAAATATATATACATATATATCATGTATATAAATATATAAACTCATAATTACTGAACACATACCTGGATAATTTTACCCTGGATAATTTTCCACAAATTTTTATTTCAAAACTTGTGGAAATTTAAGTTATATGGCTTTAACCTTCCAAAAAGAAAGAGATTAAATCAAACAATTAAGGTCTGAGGAATACCATCATCATATTGAATAATAAGGATTGATGATAATGTCATAATAATACAACTACAAAGATGTATATAAGTAATAATAATGATGGTAATATTTAAAGTAATAAATAATAATAATAATAATAATAATAATAATAATGTGTATTTGTATGTGTGGGCGTGATTGTGTGTGTAAGCATGTGTGTATAAGCATGTGTGTGGGAGTGTATGTGTGGGAGTGTATGCGCGGGCGTGGTTGTGTATGTGTGGTCATGGTTGTGTGGGCGTGTGTGTATTTGTATGTGTGATTGTGTATGTGTAAGCATGTGTGTAGGTGTGTTTGTGTGGGCATGGTTGTGTATATGTAGGCATGTGTGTGGGTTTAAGTGTGTGTGGGCATGTGTGTGAGTGGGCACATGTGTGTGGGTATGTGTGAGTGGGCAAGTGTGTGTGGGTATGTGTGAGTGGGCACGTGTGTGTGGGTATGCGTGTGTGTGTGTGTGGTGTGTGTGTGTGTGTGTGTGTGTGTGTGTGTGTGTGTGTGTGTGGTGTGTGTGTGTGTGTGTGTGGTATGCGTGTGTGTGTGTGTTGGGTATGCGTGTCTGTGAGTGGGCACGTGTGTGTGTGGACATGTGTGTGTGTGGGTGTGTGGCACGTGTGTCGTGTGTGAGTGGTGGTGTGTGGCATGTGTGAGTGGGCATGTGTGTGTGTGTGTGAGTGGGCATGTGTGTGTGTGTGTGTGGGCATGTGGTGTGTGTTGACGTGTGTGTGTGTGAGTGGGCACGTGTGTGTGTGAGTGGGCACGTGTTGTGTGAGTGGGCACGTGTGTGTGTGAGTGGGCACGTGTGTGTGTGTGTGTGTGTGGGCACGTGTGTGTGTGGTGTGGGCACGTGTGTGTGTGTGTGAGTGGGGCACGTGTGTGTGTGTGTGAGTGGGCACGTGTGTGTGTGAGTGGGCACGTGTGTGTGTGAGTGGGCACGTGTGTGTGTGAGTGGGCACGTGTGTTGTGAGTGTGTGTGTGAGTGGGCACGTGTGTGTGTGAGTGTGTGCACGTGTGTGTGTGAGTGGTGTGTGTGTGTGTGTGGTGTGTGTGTGTGTGTGTGTGTGCATGTGTGTGTGGTGCACGTGTGTATGTGTGTGTGTGTGTGATGTATGTGTGGTGTGTGTGTGTGTGTGTGTGTGTGTGTGTGTGTGTGTGTGTGTGTGTGTGTGTGTGTGTGTGTGTGTGTGTGTGTGTGTGTGTGTGTGTGTGTGTGTGTGTTTTTGAGTGTGTGTGTTTTTTTTTGAGTGAGTGTTAGTGGGAGTGAGTGTTAGTGTGAGTGAATGTGAGTATGAGTGTGAGTGAATGTATGAGTGTGAGCGAGTGTGAGTGAATGTGAGTATGAGTGCCTGTGCGAGAATTCGTACAAGTTTATATGTATGTGTGTATCTTTAAAAAAAAAACATCCTTGGAGATTTGCAATACTCTCAATATGGCACAGATTACCGTATCACGGTCAGTATCAGATCACAAGAACAAATTTTCAAAAATAAATTAATCATTAAACAAAAATTTAATAAAAGTAGACTTACCTTTTTAAAATGAGCTAGCATGTCAGGGGATTGCCGGCACATCTCCGTTATCAGGGTGACGCCAGTAATTAACACACCTGAAGGATGACCAGTGTTTATAGTGAAAAATGTAGGCAAAAGGCATGAATGAGAATGAAGGATTACACAGTGTATTTGACTATTTCCAATGAAGACAATCAAAATGTGCCAAATACATCTCTTGCAATGTGAAGTCATTCAATCTCTCTTGATCCTTTTCCTATGCCTGAAGACTAAATCTGAGAACTTCAGCCATTACAGGTAGACACTTGCTTATATCTATCAATCTTCACAGAAAACGGAGATGCAGAAGAATCAAATGTAGCTTTTAGGCAAGATTAGTCGTCCATCCAAGTAATGAATATTTTTTTTTTTTTTTTTTTTTTTTTTTATCACAGCCAAATCTTCATGCTAGCATATATGAAATAAAATCTATTCATATTGAACTTTTGTTTTATCTTTGTACATCAACATCATATTTTGCCTTTTGCCATCAAATTTTAGTACAGTGATCATGGTATTCCTTTGTGCTTAACTTCACTACCTGTACACTTAAAAAATGTATCTTAAAAATCTTTACTGGAGTTTACATTAGTAGCTCCACATCTATGGTTTGCCCCTAAAATGTAAAATACATCCCCCCCCACACTAACCATGATTCTTTTCAGAGAGGAGTGAGCGCGTGGCTGGGAGATACATCTCCATCAGTTCTGGCACTTTGCAGATAATTCGTAATGCGCAGACAGCTGCCTTTTTCCTTATATATGCATTAGACGATTTTAAAAGTCTCTCTACTTCTCCTGCTAGATCCCTTGACATTTCTGGTGAAGCAATGGCCCCGAGGGTGCAGAGCGCTAAGCCCTGGACAAACTGGGTTGATGAGTTCAGGTCACTGGAAAGTAGAACCCATTAGCATACTGGCAAAGAAGCATATGTGTCAGTAAAAGTAATTGATGAGATACCTGAAGAATGAGACCCTATCAAAGAAATAATACTTGCCTCTTCTTCATATAAACTCCTCCATCCTTTTTTTATAACTACTTCTGAAGGTCAGTAGTGAATAAAACTAAATAAAACTAAAAACACTAACAGCTCTTATATCTGAGCATTCTAAATAAATGACAGAAAAAAAATACATTTAAATGTAAAAGAGAAATGCTAACTTAAATTTGCCAAAACTCACTTTTTAAGAGAGTTGGTAATTAACAGATGTACATCTTGCCGTTCATCCAACAGAAGCATGGCACCAAGGTATCCAATGCGCTTGTCTGTAAACCGGGGTGATGCTATAAGCTTCAGACACTCCATCTGCCCAAAATGTGCTGGATACCTGATAAACAATGAAGTGAAAATTAAAGAAAGAGGGAAATAATATACTGTTACCTTATTCCCTTCATAAATATCCATAAAAAGATCTTATATAACTCATAGCCTCTTCAAAACAGATAAAAAAATAATTATAATATTAAACAAAAAGATAAATAAATAAATAAAAGACATGGACACATACCCCAGCATGTGTATATATAAAAGTTTTGCCACATTTCTGCATCTCCAAACAGAATCTTCTTCTCTGAATGTGAGTCGGATATATGCACACTCTCTGTTAACAACTGCTCGCTCCTCAGCTGCTGTCTTTGCCGAGCGGATCTGTCTGATGAGGTCACGAAGGCGGATGGGGTTGGGTTGTCTCACTGTGGAACAAGGAGGTTCAACTTGCAAAATAAAAAAAAGATGACAAACTTTCTGGTTAAACAAATGCCAGCATTGTTAAGCTGAAATTCATGCCAATGTATCTAACTCCAGGTTAGAGAACACAGGACAACCTACATCATCCCACGCATATTAGTACAAACATACAATAATAATGTTCACAATGAACCACTTCTTATTTTATTTTACTTTATCTTAAGTCATCACAAAAAGGATAAATTCATATGAAAATATCTTACACTTAGAAGTTCACTGCTAATTTGCCAAAAAAAAATAACTAAAACAACATAAAAAAAAACATCATCCCACCCACAGACTAATAACCTCTCTGGAAACTTCTTTTCCTTATTTCCTTACAGGGAAGAGCCAAAGAAGCAACTACAAACAACAGATTTTAAGTCCCAACTCTAGCATGTAAATGATGTAACTTTCATTTAAGCAAGCACACACTAGTCCTGAATGAGAGACCATGACTCTCTATTGATCCTCGCATCCACAATGCAATGAGAGAAAACCAAGTCAACACACCATGCTGTAAGTCCAAGGCTGGAGAAGCTAGAACTTAGTTATGCAACAGAAATGCAACCTTAACATTAATTGTTAGTTATCATTACATCACACCCAAATATATATATTTATGATCTGAACTGTTAAATTAAGATTTAAGCTTTCTTAACAATAGCTCCTGCCCCATATTCACAATCACTTCCAATATACACAAGTAAATATAGATATATATATAATCATCTTCCTATTGCTTCTCCTGCCAGCTGCAAGCTTCCTACTTCTAAATCTGGGTTATCACACAAACTTGTGTTTCAAATATGAAAAAAAATCAAATAAATACATAAAATTAAAACATTAAGAAAGACCAAACCCATTGCTAAAACTATCATATCTTGTCTTTAAACCTGTGTCATAGGCTACCCTGACCGAGGACCCCGAGCGTATCTCCACCAGGTCAACAAGAGTCCAACCTATTGAGGAACAAGTGGACACCGTTAGTGCCATCCAGTGCAAAGCCAGATTATTAGCACTGCTTCTGCAGTTACAAGCAAGCTGTTTCATGTTCTCAAGCATATTTCATTCTCTATCTTCAAAACTGTTATTGCCATACCAATGAAACATGCAGCTGTTTCTAACACATGTAACATATATTCCAATTACTCCTACAGAGGGTTTCTGTTACTTATGGATATTTCTAATTTTCTTTGAATTAAGGCTGCATATGAGACTTTCATATCACAGACAGGTCAGGTATAAAGTTTGAAACTGCTTCTCAACAATTCTTTTTAACATTAGCAGGACTCCTTCCTATTTAATATAATTTCAAATCACTTTCTTTTAACTCTTACAGTAAAGTAATTGAAAAATATACCCTGTCAACAAACTCCTGGTCTCAAGAATTCACTTGATTTAAATGCTTTTTAAGCTAGATAAAGCATTATCTGATGTTATTGGATTACAATGGACTCTCATTTAAAGACCAAAGATACTATACATACTAGTAAATTTGTACATAAATAAAAATAATGTGTCATTGTAATATTACCCTTATATTCCTCTTTCCTAATCCAAACTAATACAAAAATTACTCAAAATCTGTGTATAAATACATACTTATATAAACAAACACAACCACCACAAAAAGTTCCTAGGTCTTGTTACATTTAGAGATAAAGAAAAAAAAATCCTATCAGTTAAAATTCGAGCCAACAAGAATGAAATGAACGGGCAAATAAAGCAGGTCTTCAGCAAGAATTTCTTTCATAGTGAGCTGGCTGATACAGGTTCCAGGTGCAAGAGGTTCACTTGCTGCCTTCATCTAAATTCCCTGACTTTTACTTACCTTTGGCCAATCCTTCTGAAAGGCATTTTAGTATAATGAGCTAACCTGTATAATTCACAACAGGACTAATGTCAAATGTAATACTCTGATTTATTCTAATTCTATGAATCTATATGTAACATGAAGTTTCATATACCAAGCTATCATTCTAACCAAGGATTCTATGTACTTAAAATAATTCAGTTTGGATTCTAAATCTAGCAGCAACTAGTGAAGCCACAATTCACCTGGACCCAATCCACCTGCCCCCATGACAGCACAGCAGTACGGATATGCGTGGGTTGCGAGGGTCCCAAACGAGAGGGTCTACGTACCTTTTTCATAAACCTCCTTACCTTTCTCCACCGCATCATTGATCACCTGTTTTATGCTCGACATCTTGCCGAGGCTGTAGGTAGAAAACCTGTGGTTAGCAATATCATGGCATAAAAACTTATATTAAAAATGATATTTATCGGATAAATGTACAGATCTAACCAGTGAAATATACCACACTCAGAAAATTACCCTTTAAATGTAAACCTGTATTAAAGACAAACTACTTTTTATCTAACTTAATGTTTTTTTTGTTTTGTTTTGTTTTCACCAAGATAATAAAATACAAATCAAACATTCTCCTGACCTGAAACCTTGTTCTGAAAACATTTACCTAATCTACCAAGCACTGACAAAAGGGTTAAACCTACAAGATAACCACATCAAAATCAAAAGTGTTTAAATAATGTTGTTCCTCTAATTATGCAACAAATGCAGCATTATTTCTTATAAACAGGATGAAGTTGAACAGTCCAAGGAGTTCAGTTAAACAGTGTGGTTCATAAACACAAAAATGTTATTTGACAAAGTATTTTCTCTTTTTCTTTCACTCAATATGATCATGGGGAATTCTTCCTTGCTAAGGACTCCACAATAAGAGAGATACAAGAGGGTATTAGCATTAAACTTGTAGACCAAGTCTACTGATACACAAATAAAACAATCACCTTTTTTGGACTTGGATGTAAATATCAAATGGAGCAAATGCAAGTGATGGTTTCACTGAATCTTGGATTATCACTCAAGGAAATTTGTCCTGATTACCTTTGCAAGTGCTTTGAGGCTCGTTACCTGCCAGATAAGGGAATACCAAATGTGCCAACAGAAGTATTCCTAAAAGCTGATTCCAGCTTGCAGGCAGAGACACTAATAGAATACACAATGGATCGCCTCAGAAATGCTGGAAATGGGAAGGGCATTATAGTTATAATTCCTCCTATCAAAATCATGAGTAGCCAACAAGAAACTTGCATAACTAATGTTTTGTATATGGTCGTCAATGTTACACTAAAAACACTCCAACTGACAACTTAAAAACTACCGTATTTCAAATAGCAAATAAATGCTCTATAAAATACTCTAGTCCATCTGATTTCATAGTAGAGTAAGCTGCTATTTTCCACTCTTTTAAAATATATTGTCAGGATGATTAGGATGCAAATCTTAGTAGCTTTTTTTAAATATGAATGTTAATTCAACCTCTGATGATCTTGAAGTGCAACAAAATATAAAAAAGATTGAGAGCTAAAGGGCCTACAACAGCACCTGTTATGTTTGCTATTGTTATTCATTTGGAATTACAGTTGCACTCCTCAAATTTTTCATATGTACTCATTTTGTACAAGATCTTGAAAGACAGCTGCACAAACTTCTGCTTCTCATGTGGCCTAATACTCTTAATAGAGATTCAATAACTGTGTGATCCTTTTAGCAAGTGACATCCCTTCCTTGTTTTCCAAAACTGAGTGTGGATGTCACTCTCCCATGAGAAGGACAGTGGAAAACCAGCTCTTCCTGTTTCTCAAACAATATAACCGACAGGAAGTCGGTACTTTTCATTCAGTAAGGCAGTTAAATGCTTTATATGTCATACTCACAATTTTATAGTGCTTGTATATTGTTCTATTATATAGCTTCAAGACATATCATACCCATGGGGTAAGCAAGTGCTTAAACAAAAAAAAATATTCAATTCAGGAGTAAAACAGGTATTACCTGTTGCAAAATTGTCCACACTGACAGGATCACTGAATGCAAAGTTGTAAAACTGGAATTTAATATGAAACAAGAAAGGAAGGAAGTAGTATTCATTCATTATAACAATGGTTGCTACTAACTCAGTATTCCTGGAACATGTGTCAAGATAAACAAAACAAATTGGGGAGCAAATTCATAATTAGACAATTTCAGGACAGTTGGCAATTACACATCACTGAGACAACAGAAAATGTAATAATTCACCTATAGAAAACCGCTTTCATTAGTTCAATCAAAAACTAGTTTCTTCTAGGAACTCATATTGAGGCAGATCATTCTTTGTACAAGAACTTCGGGCTGGAGAAATCTACATAGTAACATCTAATCATTCCTAAGAAAGACCTCTGACTAATTCAGCATGTGTACCTGTTGGATCTGTCTACATTTCTTGTGTATTATAGTAATGAGTTTATTTACAAAATACCTTGTCAGGAGCCAGTAAGGTGAAGTCCCCCCTTGACAAGTAAAACTGCCCTTGGTCATTTTATGGCTTCCTTGATTAGCAAAGTACTGTTTGTAATATAGTATGTTTTGGCAACTATTTAAAGTCATGAGGGCCTAAGAACAACATTTGTTCATAATACTCTACATGTCAACTTTTTTCTTTTTTATTATTATTCCTTAACCCTACAACATCTACAGCTTCACAGCCCCCAATAATAATTCAGCTAAAACATACAAGACATCAGCAGTGTCTCTCAAAATAGGGCCTCTTTTCCATAATTATATTGGTTGTCCTTAATCACCTCCAACCAAACTAAATGTGAATCTGTAATGGAATACCGACTATCTGAAGACAAGACAGTGACACAGTGTTAGGTAACACACATGGTCAAAAATGAAACAGCCATAATATGAATTTAAAAGAATGAAACATCTAAAACTCATCAAGAGTTCCTAATCAGAAGCTAATGATCAAAATAGTCACTGTGCTTTTCAAACTTTGGCAGAGAAAAAATAAACAACATTTGAGGGCAAGCACATCCAAAGGTGTTCTTCAACCATATATATCCATTATATATTATATCTTAAACAATATATATATCATATATATATACTGGTCTGAGAATATACCCTTCTATATTCTCATGCAATAAAGTTAGGACTACTTCCTTAAATAACAAACTGCATAAGGTTTACAAGAATCGTTGTGACTAGATATACCAGTATCTGTTTACTACCATTTCCCAGTACCAATTAAAACAGTGGCATGTGCATCAGTAGCAGAAATGCAGATGTCTTGTAAATTTACCTTATCAATCATAATGCAAACTGATGTATTCAAACAGAAATAATGGTAAATTACCCTTTTGAGCAAAAATATAGTACAAGAAAACAGTACATAGATTTTATATACCAGAGCATTTTAAAAACTCTGTATCTAATGACACAGCTGCTGTACATTGAAACTAAAAGATCAATATATAAATCTTGTAATAGGTGCAGTCCAGCCATCAACATTGATCCTTCAGCACTCCAGCAAAGGGCAACAAACTTCCACTACATATTACGGCAAGACAGCTCAGATTAGTACCTTGCTTGAGGAGATTTTGCCAAGGTGGTCTACAAACCATTCATAAGCTTGAACACCTCTCTAGCTAATTCATTGTTGAAAAAAGAATCAGTCTATGGTCTAATCTCCTAAGAATGTACATGGAAGAGATTGGCTTTTGATACAGAACAAGAGGCTCAGAAAGCAAGTTTACAAACTGCACTCGGATCATTTTCTAAGTCTCCAATGCTGTCCTCCAGCAATAACTTGCACTTCTTTGATATCAGATAACAACCATAGCCAGTGGTCCTCACTCCCTCACAGCCACCTCACACCTTCAAAAACTAAAAAAATTTACCTCCAAAAAACCCAATCAAAAGAAATTCCAATCGCAACACATACTTAGTTGTCTGGCTTGGAACTGTGCCACTAACAGGTTGGAGGTGAGATTGTAGGATTTCTAGCACTGATCACAGTATACTCAAGTAGATTTGACTTGAACTGAGCCAACAAAACTACAAGAAAAAAAACAAAAACATTTGGGATGCCTATGCAGTTTATTAAAATTTATTGAAAGTCAAGTTATATTGTAAAATTAAGGTTTCCAATTTCTAACTTGCTACAACTATCATGTAAGAAAAATATAATAAAAATCCAGAAAAACACCATGCCCAGATCAAGATACACAAATATAATCATAAAGAAGACACAGCAATAAGAGGTATAACAAAAACATAACACGAGCGATGCAACACGGACTCTAAAGCCATAAATCAATGTCAAGGGTTCTTTTCATCATGCCATATCAAAGCCTCCACGGCACTCATTGGCAATAGTAAAAGAAAAAAAGAGAAAACAAATAAATATTATGGCATGTTTAGATCTTGTAGAGTTCCCTGGCAAGTTCATGTGAAAATTCCATCAATGCAGAATGTACATGCTCGAGGTTTGTTGGTCTTGACATGAGTGACGTACAGAGGCCGAGGCAGCAGTGCTTGATGAGGTCCTATGCCGGATAATCCCAAGAAACACATCTTGGAATTCAGTCATCAATCAGTTTCCACACACTGTTTACCTTTAACTATAAGTGTGTCGGACTTGATAGAAACGGAATACAGGTATTTTGTCAAAGAATTTTCTTGTGAATCTTATACTAATACGGTTAAGAACAGAAACTAAACCATTATCACAACTCAAGTAACACCAAAGTCAAACATAATGAAGTGTCATTAGCAAAGGTACCAAATCTAATTTAGGAGTCTTCCCAACCAAAACACCTGTTATAGAGAGAGAAAGGTCATCACAAAAGGGTCTTAGACTAACAACATCAAGAGCAAACAACCATATTTCCTATCATTTCAATGTCTCTATAGATTTTTTTTTTGTATATCAAACAACTGGGTCACATTACATGACATTTAACACATCATCATAACATCACAACATTCTAGTGAACTTGAACCGCATCAAACTAGTTTATCGCAACACCATCAACCCTTTCTGAACTTTTATCATAGGCCTATGCAATTCTAGGGTACATAGGCCTATAGAGATCTCTGACAGGAGGAAATTCCTTTAAAGTTTAGAATCTTCGAAGAAAATGTCAAGAAACTCTGGACAGGTGTGAATAACACTTCTCTCCCTCCCTATTTACTGAATCCCTGTTCCGCTATCATGAAACAGGAGGCACAAGCGAGGAGGAAGAGGGAGAGGAAAAGGTGATAAACAAGGGACATATGAGAGAGCCTGAATATGTTGACATGGTCTGACTTGGCTCAAAATGGCAGCTCACGAACCCAGCCTTCCAACTCACACCTTCGCCCTGCCCTTCCCACGTCCTACCCTGACCTCATTCGCCCACGGAATGGCACCCACAATCGTCACGACCCCGCCCGTGCCCCGTGACCCTACCTGGGGTGACCTGAGGCGTAGTGCAATGGGATTTAGTGAGGCATCTGAGGCCGCACTCCTGTCATCTGTGTTTCCGGCAAGGTGGAACTGCCCGCACTGCCATCTCGCGGCCAACGGGGAAGGCAACAGAAAACGGGAAGAGAGGGGGGACTCAGCTCTTTGAGGAATTCCAGTTTCTCGTTCTGTCTATGTCAGTGGGGACTAAACCTTATTTTTTTTTTACATATTTGTATAAGATCATATCCCCTCTAGCGGCGGAGAGAGAACGAACTCGGTTTCTCGTTCTGTTTATATCAGTGGAACTTTTTTTTTATCACCACGCCCCCTCTAGTAGCTGGTCCTTGCTTCCCGCCCCCACCCTCCACCCCCGCATTTCCCATAAATGATTAAAACTTCTCCCTGATTTCAAACGAATAACTGAACCCAAACAGAACTTGAGAAATCATTATTTTTTCTCTAGGATTACAGCCCATGTCGCCGTAGAGTTTAAGGGCCTCATTTTATGGATGTTTGTTATTCTAGACGTCTTCGCTTCTGCGGTGTCAGTATTATCATCATTATTTTCATCATCTGTTATCATGATGATCATTACCATTACTATTAGTAGTCGCAACAGTATCATGATTGTTATAACGCTTATAATAATAAACCTTTATCACTTATTATAATTATTAGATGTGTTGATTAAAGTTGAATTGATTATGTCATTTATTGTTAAATTTAAGTTTATTATAGATATATTTATTATGATATTTATTATTATTTTATATTTAATCATATTATTATTATATATTATTATTTATATTATTATTATTTATTAATTATTATATCTTATTATTTAATTATTATCATATTTATTTTAATTATATTTATATTATATATATATTATTTATTATTTATTATATTATTATATTATTATATGATATGTGTATAACATGTTTATTATTATTCATTATTATTATTTATTATATTATTATTATTATTATTATTATATTATTATTATTATTATTTTATCATTATTACTAATAAATATTCAGTGCGAATTGATTGTTAGTCATTACTTATCTATTATTGATTGCTTTAGTATCACTTATTCATATATAGACCTATTATGATGAAGCTTATATTTCATTCTCTCTTTCATTAACTATGTGATTATCTATGATGATTAGGATGTATGATTACTCACCTATTATAAATTATTAGTTACATTATTTTATCATTGGATTGTTATTAATGTCTCATCATTAATATTTAATTGACTATTCTCTATTATTATAGTTTATTTATTGACTTACTATTTTGGTGTATTTCATTATTTGAATAGTCATTTATATGACATATAATATTGATACAATTAATCTATTATTATTATGAATTCATTATTAATATCCGTAAAATAAGCTTATAATTAATAGAACTATACACAGTAATATATTGTTATTATTGATCTCTCAATATCCTGTTGTTATTTCATCTATTTACTATATATAGTATCTATCGATACTCAATTCATTTATTACGATTATGTATATTGAGTATATTTCCATTATTTGATGTTATGTAATTATTAATATTTCGTATTTGAGTATTGATAACTGATTATATTATTTACCAATTATTTATTATTATTATTATTTGTATTATTATTACATTCACTCGATTATTACTACATAATATATGAGTAAATTTTACTCATAATAATATTCATTATACTATTGATCTTCACTTAGGTACTCACTATTTATTTATTGATTACATTATCATTCTATCTATATTGTCTATATTGATTTCACTACAGATCTATACATTACGTAATTCGAGATATTAGTACATTAACTAATTCATTTTCATAGATGGACAATTCTATCTAATCAACAAGTTATCTATAACTGATGAGTAACTATCTGCATTAGAGCCACTCATAAACTATTTATGTGATTCCTATTGTTTTAATTTCATGTATCTATTTGTTTTATTGTTATTATTGCTTTTTTTACTTCTTTTATTATCACCTACTTATTTGCCTAATATCAGAGTTGCACTGTATCTGGTGAACTCATGATATTGCGTGACTAGTGATAAGTATAATCCACCTTGAGTTTATTTATGGCTATATAGAGAATCCGTGTTCAGACAATATATGGGCTTCATATAACTAATGATGATTTAATAACAATAATAAATATTATTATCATTATCATTAGGTGAAGGTTATTAATTATATCATTATTATTACTTAATTTTATTAGTTATATAGTTGACTCATCTATTATATTGGGTTCTATTATTATTATTATATATTATTATTATTTATATTGTTAATTTTATTATTTATTATTAGTTGTATTCATTATGTATTATTGGTGCATATGATGTATGTATTAATAATGGATATTATTGTTATTTTATTATTTTGTTCTTATTAGTCATTATTAGTTATTGTAGTTATAATAGTATTATATATATAATTGGAATCATTTAAATTCATTAGTACAATATACATTATTGACTTTTTACTATTAAATAGATTATAATTAATTATAACTTGACTGATATGATAGATAACATATTTATCTACATAGTAATTATTAGTTGTTATAATTCATTTTTATCAGCTATACGATTGTTCATTTATTCTTTACGTTATTTTTGTATGATCAATTTATATTACCTTGTATTTTTGTTATCGTTAGGCATTATAATTCATAGTTTCATGATTATCAACATCAGTTAGTGCTATAGTTATCAATGTTGTCCTATCATGTTAGTCAGTTATAATCATCATCATGACTAAAATGCATTACATGACCTCTCACCTGTCTATGTGGACTACATCATTGATATCTACCAAGGGCCTAGGAAGCTCATTCATGATGTTAGATGTGCATTTGTTATTTTCGATTGAGTCGATAATTTAATTTGTTGATAGTGTATCATTGCATTTTTAGATGTTTTATCTTAGTTGATGGGGCAAGATCATAATCATTATTAGATTTTTATTTCATTGGCATTATTTTAAATTTTATGGTTTATAGTTGGTCTTGATTGAAAGTGTGAGATGTATAGGCGAGTTCTAAGGACTATTGACTACTATGTAGCTAGTGCTTATTATCTTGATATAAATCAAGTTTGCCTAAGTTCTGTATACACGTATCTGGTATTGTGGATACTCAGTCATTGGAGATCTATATGAAACAGTAACTTGTCATCAAGTGGTGTTTCTCGTAAGATCTATGTCCCGTATCATTCATTGATCCTCATCGTGATTTATTCTACTGTTTATAATACATTAAACATCATAAATTCTATCATTCTATTTGTTATTGCTCATTCAGTGAGAATTTCGATAATTATTTATTACTGATTATTCACTGTTTTTTTTATATCACGGAATCATAATCATTAACGAATATAGAGAGATTGATGTTCAGCTGTGCTGAATGCGTTATCTAGATAGACACGACTTATGAATACACTCGCTACTATACCGCATCAGCTGCATATCATTATTCTAGTTATTCTTGTTCTCTGATCCGAGAGTAATACTGTTGTGCGAAGTTTTGATTTTGTCAGATTGTTACAATTGTTTGTGCTATGTGAGGTTATGCCATTGAATAGGTATCATACTAGTTTCGAATCGTTGCTGGAATCTTGACTATCTCTCCGACTTAACAATCTACTACACGTCGCATCCAATCATCACACACTACGGACTCATATCACACAACAGTCTTCACACACTGATACACAACACAGCACTCACGACACTGTAACACTCACACATCACTATAGATCCATGACGACTTACTTGCACTTTAAGAATGCTCTGTTCTATAAACATCCATGTCTGTTGTTTCTTGTACTAATCTTTGTTGCTACAAAATAGTGAATCGTCAGATCTAATGAGCGTCAGAGCTGAGATCGAGAAGACATAGAGGAAGCAAGAGTAATAGAAAGAGACCAATGCGCAACGATAAGACCAAGTAGAGCAAGAAAGTAAAAGAGAGAGAGAGAGAGAGAGAGAGAGAGAGAGAGAGCAGAGAAGAGAGAGAGAGAGAGAGAGAGAGAGATTTCAGATAAGCTCATATATATATACATGCAGTTTTCCTTTGTCGTTTCTTCACCACACAATATAAAAAAAAAACAATGTTGACGTACGCGATATTCTAGAGCAACCAATCCTATGTTCTTTCCTACTTTTGTTCGATATAATACGCGAATAGAAGCCTTACGTGTTCTGATAGCTTTTGTGGTGTGTTGCGTGTCCCGTCTTTCGCCTGTCTAGAACATTCTTCGCTTCTGATGGCTTATCATGTCTTGAATTAATTATATTCTCATTGTGTGCTTTACTCACTTCCTTTAAGGTGAATTATCCTTGTCTTGGGATCAAAAGTACGGGAAGTTAATGATAATTTTGTTTTTTTATTATATTTCATAATATAGATAAGCGTTAATGATTTTTACATGGCGTTTTCCGAGCTGTTGGCAGTCAAGGTCTATATAAGTACTCATATACTCATATACACCTTATTGGCATTTATTATGGATAGGAAATCCATTTCTTTTTTTCTTTTTTGTTAAATAGCTAAACAAAAATAGGAACAAAATTATACTACTAAATTATTTATTTGTGCTATAGTGAGAGTGCCACAACATAGGACAAGTTCTTTATAAATCACGAGGCAAAATCATTGAGTAAGAAAATGTTATAACACGAAGAAAATAAAATAGCACGGGGAACCTTCCCTGCATCTCATTCTCGGAAATAAGCAGGCGTTCCTGAAGGATATTATGCAGGAATAGCCTCGCCAAGGAAACGTGGAATATAAGGAGTAAAAAAAAAAATACGACATGAGAAGGAAAAAAATGTACCCGACGGAACATGTGATATTTACATTTTCCATAACAGATGATAATCTTTATTTATATTTTTCAAAGATGAAAAGATACGGCAGTTAATGAATCAAAAATCCATTCGTAGATATTCGTTTTGTTGAAAGCCTGAAACTGATTTCGATGGTTCAGTATTTTAAGCTATAAATAAAATGGAATTTTGAAATGATTATAAAGGACCTGTAAAATGGACCTGATTATGGGAAAATATGAGGTACATTACTTTCAACGCAAGTAATGACAACACTGCCTCTGCGTGGTGACACTTAGGGTCGAATGCAGGCTTTACTGATGCCCTAAATACAGCCGAATGATTGTCAAGGCATGCGCTACCAACAGCCAGCTTAGGTCGCTAAAATATGAGAACAATTCAC
Source organism: Penaeus vannamei (assembly GCF_003789085.1). Classification (NCBI taxonomy): domain Eukaryota; kingdom Metazoa; phylum Arthropoda; class Malacostraca; order Decapoda; family Penaeidae; genus Penaeus; species Penaeus vannamei. The sequence continues at coordinate 355,718 of NW_020872489.1, forward strand.
CCGTTATGAACAACTTACTGCAGGCTCAGTCATCTTTCTTGCCTCTAGCAATGTCCAGCGAACTGCCAACTGCGTACCAACTGGTATGCTGCAGTTATCCGGATAACTTTGTGCAATTACCTTATCAAGACTTATTGGACGAGAAGGTGGGGTGTGGGCAGCATGCATCATACTGCAGGACCTTGCCTTGGACGATGAACGGTTGAACCCCCTGGCGCCGGCCCTGACAATGGTACCTCTCGCAAGGTCAGTGCTATATAGCCCTTGTCTCTCGCCCCTTCCACTGGTGCCCTTTCGACGTCTCCCAGGCAGAAGGTAACGTTGTACGGTGCGCAGAGCAAGTAACTTTATCATATTTATGGGTGTAAATATAACGTTATACGGTGCACAGAGCAAGTAACTTTATCATATTTATGGGTGTAAATATAACGTTATACGGTACACAGAGCAAGTAACTGGTTATATGGGTGTTAATATGATAAAGGACAATTAAAGTAAAGCCGCTTACAGTGGTACGTCACTATAGGGCCTTTTCATAAATCGTGAATCCTGAAGTTATAATTTGCTGCATGTGTCGTATCCCCAGACAGAACCGGTTAGCTCTGGTGTCCCATGCTGTGGTGACCTAAACACGTGCTATTACTGCCTTGTGATTTACCTAGTATTGATTATAACAATGCTATGAATGACAACACTGGTGGCAGCATCAGGTTGAATAATAACAAGGTATATGTAACAAAAAGTGATATTGGTAACAGCGAAAACAATGATGAGGATAATTAGAGCTACAATGGTAAAAAGTTAAAAATAATGACAATAATGATTAGGACATCAAAAATGACGTCGTTGCTGATAATAATGATACAAATGTGCTAATTAGCCCTCAAAATGATAATAATAATAATGGTTATGATAACAAAGATAATATGGCCAATGTTCATGATACCAACAAATACTTCAAAAATAATAACAGTAATGATAATGAAAATGATTATAATATTAATAGTATATAACCAATACTACTACTACTGCAAATGTTCATATATAATAACAATAACAGTATTAGCAATTTGTGTAGTAGTTGTGGTGGCAATAGTACTATAAATAGATTTAATATTAGTAATAATTGTAATGATAATATTAGTGATAATAAAGATAATAACGAGAATAACAGTAATACGGAAAATAACAAGAATGATAATCATAATCGTTAATATCATTATCATAGTTATCATCATTATTATTATTATTATCATTATTATTATTATCATTATTAGTGTTATTATTGTTGTTGTTATTATTATTATTATCATTATTATTATTATTATTATTATTATTATTATTACTATTATTATTATTATTATCATCATCATCATCATCATCATTATCATCATTATTATTATTATCGTTGTTATCATTAATATCGTTATCATTACTAATGTTATTACTATTATTATTATCCCCGTTATTATTGTTACTATTATCATCATCATTATTATTGTTATTTTAGTATTACTATTACCACCATTATTATTGTTATTATCATTAGTATTATTATGATCACTATTATCATTATTATTACTACTATTTTCATTACCACTATTTCTACTATTATTTTCACTATTTCTGTTACTACAATCATTATCATTACTAATATAATTGTCATTATTACTATTGCAATTATCCTTATCATTACTAATACTATTATTACCATTATTGTTATTATTATTACCATTATTATTTTACGATTATCATTATTATTACTATTATCATTATCATCACTATTATTATTTTCATCATTATTATCATCACTGTTTCACTAATATCATCATCAGTATCATTATGATAAAAATAATAGCAATAATAACAGTAATGATAATGGTAATAATAATAGTAATAGTAATAATGATAACAACGATAATGCATCATCATTATGATGATAACGATAACAATAATAACAAAAATGATAACAATAACAATAGTAATATTGATTATGATAACAATGATAATAATAATTATGACAGTAATAACGATAATGATAATGATATTATTAACCAGGAGAAGCCATAGGTATTCCACAGAAAAAAAATTATTAAGAAGTTCTCTCATTCTCTCCCTCTTTCACCTTCTTCTCCTCCCTCCCGCCTCCTCTCTCCCTCTTTCATCCCCCCTCCTCCTCCCCGCCTCCTCTCTCCCTCTTTCACCCCCCTCTCCTCCCGCCCGTCTCTTCTCTTCCTCTTTCATCCCCTTCTCCTCCCTCCCCTCCTCTCTTCTCTTTCATCCTTCTTCTCCTTCCGCCTCCTCTCTTCCTCTTTCATCCCCTTCTCCTCCCTCCCGTCTCCTCTCTTCCTCTTTCATCCCCTTCTCCTCCCTCTCCTCTCCTCTTTCTCCCTTCTCCTCCTCCCTCTCCTCTCTCCCTCTTTCATCCCCTTCTCCTCCCTCCCTCTCCTCCTCTTCCTCTTTCATCCCTTCTCCTCCCTCCCGCCTCCTCCTCCCTCTTTCATCTCTTCTCTCCTTTTCCTCTTCCTCTTTCACCCCCTTCTCCTCCCTCCCGCCTCCTCTCTCCCTCTTTCATCCCCTTCTCCTCCCTCCGCCTCCTCTCTTCTCTTTCATCCCTTCTCTCCCTCTTTCATCCCTTCTCCTCCTCCCCGCTCCTCTCTTCCTCTTTCATCCCCTTCTCCCTCCCGCCTCCTCTCTCCCTCTTTCATCCTCTTCTCCTCCCTCTTCCTCTCTCCTCTTTTCATCCTCCTCCTCCCTCCCGCCTCCTCTCTTCCTCTTTCATCCCCTTCTCCTCCCTCCCGCCTCCTCTCTCCCTCTTTCATCCCCTTCTCCTCCCTCCCGCCTCCTCTCTCCCTCTTTCATCCTCTTCTCCTCCCTCTCGCCTCCTCTCTCCCTCTTCATCCTCTCTCCTCTCCCGCTTCCTCTCTCCCTTTTCATCCCTTCTCCTCCTTGCTTCCTCTCTTCTCTTTCAACCCTCTCCTCCCTCCCCTCCTTCTCCCCTTTCATCCCCTTCTCCTCCCTCCCGCCTCCTCTCTTCCTCTTTCATCCCCTTCTCCTCCCTCCCGCCTCCTCTCTTCCTCTTTCATCCCCTTCTCCTCCCTCCGCTCCTCTCTTCCTCTTTCATCCCTTCTCCTCCCTCCCGTCTCCTCTCTTCCTCTTTCATCCCTTCTCCTCTCCCCCTCCTCTCTCCTCTTTCATCCCCTTCTCCTCCCTCCCGTCTCCTCTCTCCCTCTTTCATCCCCTTCTCCTTCTTTCATCCTTCTCCTCCCTCCCGCCTCCTCTCTTCCTCTTTCATCCCTTCTCCTCCTCCCGTTCCTCTCTTCCTCTTTCATCCCCTTCTCCTCCCTCTTTCATCCCCTCCCTCCCGCCTCCTCTCTCCTCTTTCATCCCCTTCTCCTCCCTCCCGCCTCCTCTCTTCCTCTTTCACCTCTTCTCCTCCCCCCTCCCTCTCTTCCCATCCCCTTCTCATCCCTTCTCCTCTCCCGCCTCCTCTCTCCCTCTTTCATCCCCTTCTCCTCCCTCCCGCCTCCTCTCTTTCTCTTTCACCTCCTTCTCCTTCCTCTCACCCTCTTTCACCCCCTTCTTCTCCCTCTTTCACCCTCCTTCTCCTCCCTCCCGCTCCTCTCTCCCTCTTTCACCCTCCTTTCTCCTCTCGCCTCCTCTCTCCCTCTTTCAGAATCCTCCTTGAACTTCTCGGATCCTCTCTTCCTCTTTCACCCTTTTTCTATCTCTCTCTTTTTTTCTCCCTCTTTCACAATCCTCCTTGCATCCTCTCTTCCTCTTTCACCCTCCTTCTTTTATGTCTCTCTGCCTTTTTCCATTTTTTACCCTCCTTCACCCTCTCCTCCCATTTTCCTCAAATCCCTTCTTTATCCTTGTCCCTCCCTCCCCCATCCCCCTTTTCTCTCTGAGCTACTCCCCACCCTTTTTCCTTATCTATCTCCTTTCCTTAATTATTTTTCTCTGATTCCCTTTCCTCATCTTCCTTTCCTCTCCGTGCCCCGTTTCCCACATTTTTCTCCCCCTCCTTTCCTTTCCCCCTTCGTTGCCTCTTCCTACCTTCCATTTAATAATATGCATGAATTGACGGTCTAACTACTTCATTGGGTTGTACTTGCATCGATGTGTGTGTGTGTGTTGTGTGTATGTGTGTGCGTGTGTGTGTGTGTGTGCGTGTGTGTGTGTGTGTGATTCTTTAATGTCTTTAATGTCAATCTTCAATTTATTTTACATAAAAGACGAAATGTCTTAAACTCCTCACTCATATGTGTGAGTTATCACTGTGAATGTGTGTATGTGTGTGTGTGTTTGTGTATGTGTATGTGTGTGTGTGTTTGTGTGTGTATGTGTGTGTGTGTGTGTCATTCTTTAATATCTATATTGTCATTCATCAGCTTCTTTTACATAAAAATAAGTGTTTTAAACTACACACTCGTATGTGCGAGTTATCAGTGGGTGTGCGTGCGTGTGTGTGTCTGTGTGTGTGTGTGTGTGTGTGCGTGTGTGTGTCTGTGTGTGTGTGTGTGTGTGTGTGTGTGTGTGTGTGTGTGTGTGTGTATGTGTGTGTGTGCGTGTGTGTGTCATTCTTTAATATCTTTATTGTCAATTATCAGCTTCTTCTACATAAAAACGAAGTTCTCTATACTCGTCACTCATATGTACGAGTTACCACTGTTTATGTGTGCGTGTGTGTGTGTGTGTGGGTGTGTGCCATTCTTTAATATCTATATTGTCAATCATCTGCTTCTTTTACATAAAAAACCGAAGTGTCTTAAACTCCCCACTCATATGTGCGAGTAACATCATTTTAAAATGTTATATCAGTTATAAAAAAAAAAAAAAAAAATAAAAAATAAAAAAGTTATATGAGGACTAATGCACTTCAAGTCCGGAATCATTTGTAATATTTTCTTAGAATATATCAAGAGTTATATGCGGATGGGCGGATGGGCGGATAGACGAATGAATCACAAGCAAAGTTATGACATCGGTGATAATAAGAACAACAATGATAATCATAACAATGTTTTTGTTACTATCAATACAGACAAAGTTATTAATCATAGCTATAGCAAAAGTTCCTCATATTGCAAAAAAAAAAAAAAAATGATGATATAAGGATAGCAATGACGTTGATAACACTCATATAACAATGATGATAATACATAACAGCAAGATCAGCAATAATTATAACAAGAAAACTTGCTAATATGATAAAAGCAATAATAATTATGACGCTATTTTCACTACTAATGATAATAATAGTACTAATAGGATAGTAGCAATAACAATGTAATAATAATAACAAAAACATAATGATAAAGACAATAATTATAATGATAATAAAAACAATGATAATAATAATAACAATAATAGCAATGGTAATAATAATAATAATTATGGTAATAATAATAATAATAATAATGATAATGATAATAATAATAATAACAATGATGATAATAATAATAACAATAGTAATAACAATACTAACAATAGCAATGTTAATAATAGTAATAATAAAAATAATGATTATAGTGGTGATAATTATAATGACAACAATGATTATAATAGTAATAATGATGATAATAATATTGATAATCATAATCATATAGTGATGATAATGACGATAATAATAATGGTGATAATGATGATAACAATACTAATAATCATTATTATTATAAAAACAACAATAATAATCATCATTATAATTATAATAACAATGATAATCAGAAAATGAATAATAATAGTGGTAGAAACAGTACATAAAAGTAACATTATCATGAGCAACAACAATAATAGCATCAAGAAATCGCAACAATAACATAAATAATAATGAAAACAATGCTACTACATACATATATTATATATATATATATATATATATATATATATATATATATATATATGTGTGTGTGTGTGTGTGTGTGTGTGTGTGTGTGTGTGTGTGTGTGTGTGTGTGTGTGTGTGTGTGTGTGTGTGAAGAAAGTAGAATGATACTAATATTAAGAAAAAAAATAATTGGAATAAATTAATACTGCTCAGTATGTATGATGATACGTTTACTGCGAAATGTGTTCAAACTTCAAAACAGTGTTGTTGTGTAACCGCCTTCCTTCCGTTCGTAAATTTTCGTATTTTCTTGTGGTTGTTGAAGAATTTACTTCGCTTTAAGGACAGTGACTTTGATTTTAGGTTATCTTGAGGTGATTGGACAAAATACGACATGCAGGGAGAGATAATAATGGGGAAGAAAGTTACGGAGGAATGAGTGAGAGTGAGAGAGAGACTAGGGAGAGGGGGAGGGAGGAGAGAAGGGAAGGAAGAGAAGAAAGAGGCGGAGGAAGGAGGGAGGCTAAGAAAGAGGGAGGAGAGGGAGGGAGAGGGAAGGGAGAGGAAGAGAAAGAGAGGAGGAGAAGAGAGAGAGAGAGAGAAAGGTGTCACAGGAACTCAAAAATAAGTATTCCAGAGAGAGAGAGAGAGAGAGGAGAGAGAGAGAGAGAGAGAGAGAGAGAGAGAGAGAGAGAGAGAGAGAGAGAGAGAGAGGAGAGATACTCAGAGAGATAAAGGATTCAAATATCAGATAGATATATAGAAGAGAGAGAAGAGAGAGAGAGAGAAGAGATAGATAGATAGATAGAGAGAGAGAGAGAGAGAGAGAAGAGAGAGAGAGTGAGAGAAGAGATAATATGATACTGATTAGACCCCTGTAATAAGAACACGGCAACCTACTAACCCTCAAGACAGCCAGTGAACATTCGCTCAAATTCCAGTCAGTCTCTTCAAAGAAAGTGAACATTTGGCCTTTAAAGGTTTCAGATCGTTGATAAAGGTGTTCCCTGTACAACGAAAAGAACACCGGAAATTGATCTACATTCCCGATCCCTGCTTTCCCCTTCATCCGGTGATAAGCTTAATCAGATAACGGCAGGAAAATCGATCCGATATGAAAGCATAAAGTTCGTTAGGAGAGTAGCGCGCCAGCAGAACCCACACGTGATAGGCGGTGGCGAAGCGCGAGAGAACCACATCCTGACCCTAAGACGGCTCCGCCCACACTGAGATAACTTTCCCTGAGGTAGCGGCCAACGGGACACCTCACGTGGGGAGCGAAGACGTGGCACAAGGGACACGGGTTCTATAATCGGAGGCAGACGCGAAACTATAAAGGTGTATGAACACACACACATATATATGTGTGTGTCTATTCACACACACAGTCACACACAACACACACACACCACACACACACACACACATATACACACATTACACCACACACACACACACAACACACAACACACACCACACATATATATACATACATATATAATACATTATATATATACATATATATATATATATTATATATATATATATACATATATATAAGTATGTATATAAATATATATATATATATATATATATATATATATATATATATATATATATATATAAATATATACATATATTTATACATGTATACACATATATGTGTGTGTGTAATGTGTATGCGTGTGCATGCATATTTATATATACAATGCATGCATGAATACTACATACATACAACAAAACAAAATACACTCTCTACGTAAGGCATGAAGGAATAAGCGTTGCAGCGAGAGGTAAACAAAATTCAAATTTCGCGCCCTAAACAACCAAAGCACACACGCACGCACGGAGGCGAGGTTTAGGACGTGTAAAAAGATAAAGGTGAAGTCCACTCGAGCAGGCAAGCAATCACCATGAGAGACAAAGCATTTACTTTACTCCCGCCATTATACGAACATCTCTTAACACAGATATCCCCGAATAAACCCCAATAAAAAAAACCAATAAGGCTAAGAATAAAACACGAAAGTGCTTGTTTGAAAAGAATATGAGAAAATGATCATCTGTGGCCAATCCCACGAAGAACATAAAGGTTGTCCTTCCGTGATGGTCGTTCCGCGAACACTGACTCATCGCAGGTGCATGCTCGGAAGGAGAGGGTCGTGTGCAAACAAGAACGGCCACCACTCGTCCGCCTTTGCCTTTATACCTTAATAAAAAAAATAAAATTACCTTCAATTAAAAGAAAAAACCGACAGGAGAATGGATCCTTGTATGAAATATTTCCTTCGACAGGTTAGGTAATCGATAACAATGTAATGCGTCATTTTTTTGAAGTAATTACAGCGTATTATAACAAAGGCTATTACTGTTACGGTGTTATTACTCTTAAAATATGGATGTGCGTGCTCATGGGTGAGCTGATACAGATATCTGATGTATATTTATGTATATGTGCATGTCATATATATCATGAATATGTGGTATATATATATATATATATATTATATATATATATATATATATATATATATATATATATATATATATATGTATATTATAATTATATATATATATATATATATAATATACTATATATATATATATATATATATACGTATATATATATATATATATATATATATATATATATTATATGGTATATATATATATAATATATATACGTATATATATTATATATATATATATATATATACTATATGTATATATATACAATATACGTATTTATATATATATATATATATATATATATATATTACATATAATACACACATGTATGTATGTATTACGTAGTATATATGGTAGATTTATATATTGTATATATGTATTATATATATATACATATGTATATACATATATATATATGATATGTGTGTATGTGTGTGTGTGTAATATGTGTGTACATATACACACGATGAAATGATTATATATATATATATATTATATATAGTTATATATATGTCGTATCTTATATTTGCAATCAGATTAGTGTTGTTGTTTTTTTTATCGACTGTAGGAAGCTTATCTTTGTCGACCACTCTGCACACACGAAGTCTATATTTCGTCAGCGGTTTAACCCTTATCCAGGGAATTTGTCTGTCTTGTCTCTTGTCAATCAAACAAAATGGATCAGGTTTATTATTACAAGATATATAGCTTTGAGGTATGCAATGATTGATATCAGGGTAAGAAATCATTATAACTTGGTTGCTCTGTTGGAACGAAGGTATTCGCTAGGTAGGTTTAAAGTTGATTAGAGCAAGCTGGAATTCCTTCAACTTGACTTTTGTTTTTACTAAAAAAAAAAAATGTCTTGTAATGTTGTCATACATTTTTTTTTCTTCACGTTTAAAACTGAACGTTGGTGCATTATTGCTATTGCCAGAGTTGAGCAAATACATACATAAATAAAGAAATACTGGGGGTCACTTTCAAATGAATTTTTTTGCACCTCCTACGATGGCCGGCAATTCGAATAGTTAAAAGCCATTAACTGAACCGAGTTGCTTAATCAGGTCCTTAATTAATTTGAGATCAGCAGTAAGGCCGAATGATAGCAGGATAGCCAATTAGGGTTTACTGCTTTCAACGTCTGAGCAGAGTGCATGGGTCTCTCTCTCTCTCTCTCTCTGTCTCTCTCTCTCTCTCTCTCTCTCTCTCTCTCTCTCTCTCTCTCTCTCTCTCTCTCTCTCTCTCTCTGTCTCTGTCTGTGTCTCTGTCTCTGTCTCTCTCTCTGTCTCTGTCTCTCTCTCTCTCTCTCTCTCTCTCTCTCTCTCTCTCTCTCTCTCTCTCTCTCTCTCTCTCTCTCTCTCTCTCTCTCTCTCTCTCTCTCTCTCTCTCTCTCTCTCCTCCCTCCCTCTCTCCGTGAAATCAAATCAAATAAACAGGCACTGCATATATATGATAAGATTTCGAAAAAAGGCGGGAAACACGAATCATTAATCAATCCGCAGTTGTTCTCACGAGGTCCGAGTGGCTTGTGAGGAGTTTACCGGTATTCACTTTGACAGCTTGTCCAGGGATCTTGTGTATATGTCTTAGTATGTGCGGCTAAGTGTTTATGTAGCGAGATTGAATTGCGTGTTAAGTTATAGTGCATGCGAAGAAGAAATGCCATGTTGAATTTGGCGAAATAAATATTTACGATGTGAGTGCGTGTACCAGCGTGTGTGATTTTATCAACGCAAATCCTACTATGTTGCCACTCTCATTCCGATAAATATATTTTTTAAAAAGACAGTTTATTCACAAGAACGAAACTTCTCTACAAGTCTAAAGCATTTTTTCCACCAAAAGAGAAAAGGTGAAGCAAGATAATCATGTTAAAAGGGCCAACGTCCCCTAAAAACTCCCGTAAAGTGGTGCAGGGAGCGTAAGGGTAAAACACGAAAGCACACACTAACACGAAAGCCCAAACAAGCCTGTGTGACGGAGAAGGAGATGACGTAATACTTTTGCAACGTCATGTCCAACGTCCTTGTTAAGATGGAAACGATATACCGAAGACGTAGAATAGATGTGGCTTAAGGTACGGCCCTCGACTCACAAAAAAAATGCCGCATAGCCCAACCGCAAATGGAATGTGCCATTGAGCTAGTGACTAAGATAACCTAAAATGCTTTAACGTATATGGTAACCTTCACTTCCGTTATTTATTTATTTATTTTTTTATTTTTATTATTATTATTTTATTTTTTTAGTTTATCCGAAAATTTAAGCTTTTAATGATGTATTCAAGATTTTTTTTTTTTTTTTTTTTTTTTTTTTTTTTTTTTTTTAGTTTAGTTTATCCGAAAAATAAGCTTTTAAAGATGTATTCAAGATTTTTTTCCAGTATTTCAGACCGCTCCAGATAAATAAGAAAGTATATGGAAGAGAAATTAACTTGACGGTTGCGTGATTTTTATGACACTTAACCGTAAACCCAGAAAGATTTCCTTCAACCTCATCAAGCTAAGACTTTCAGAAGTATGGGTAGATTCCATTACTCCATTTCTTTCAGTCATATCTCAAATCTTTCTTTAAATTCTAACGTAACTGAAGGAGACCCTTGCAATTATATTATTTATCACATACACATCAAATAATTTGTAGTCACCAAATGATGCAGCTGTTTACCTTCTAATATGAAATACCGACATGGTTCGACTATACATATATTTATCTCCACAAAATCCGCTAGTCTGATACATATACTTTTTTCTACGCGTAGAATACACGAAGATTCATGAAAACACAAAAATTGTCACGTTTAAGTTCAAATGTCAAGCACAAAACCGCTAAAAACAAGTCACATGGAAATAAGTCACATTTTGGAAACAAATATACCACTTCCGCTTTGAAAGTAAAACATTTTTTTGCTGCGACTGAACATCTCATTTCTTTAGTGACAATTATCTTAGTGACTATTTTGCTTTAGCTTGTATAAAAACCGTATAAACTAATAAGCAGACAATCCGTACACAAAAAGTTTCCTAACATTGTTTACGTGCAAACTTTTTTCATCAGTGCAACATTTTCTTTCACAGAGAAGTATCATCCTCCACTTTTGAATATTCAGCTCACCTTCTTTACACACATTTAGGGAAATAAATACACATAATCTAAATTTTGGACTCCTAAGTTTATTCAATACATTAAAAATCAGATAGGAGAGTCAATTATTACAAAATTAATTCTAATAAAACAAAAAAGAAAACATCGACAAAATAATTTAGAATTAATATTGGCTCTTAGAAATAATATATTTTTACAATCATTACAAACAATTATCACGACTGGTCCCAATCTTCACAATCCCCTCCCCCCTCCCCCTCCCCCTCCCCGGTTCACCCCATTGCACGGGAGAGACTGTCACGCCGACTGTCACGATGTGCTCAGCCTAAGGACAGCACTTGCATGGCTTGGTGCACTTCTTGGAGCACTCGTCCTTTGAGGGACAAGAGCACCCCGTCGTACCTGTGGAATTGGAAGACCGGATTAGATAAAGGATGGAAGACCGGATTAGATAAAGGATTTTCCGACTGGATATTTATAGGGTAATTCTTAAAATGGGGGGGGGGAGGGAATTGGGTAATTTTGAACGTAATGACTGTGCAATTAGTGTTGCATGATCTAGCTTTCAACAAGTACACAAGGGAACAAAGTACTCTGTAAGTTATAAATCTTGACGTAATTATAACAGAGAGAGAGAGAGAGAGAGAGAGAGAGAGAGAGAGAGAGAGAGAGAGAGAGAGAGAGAGAGAGAGAGAGAGAGAGAGAGAGAGAGAGAGAGAGAATTATACATATACATATATAGAGACAGATAGAGAGAGAACGACAGAGGTAGAAGACTGAGAAGCAACAGAAACGAGAGAAGAGAAAGACAGGAGAGAGAAGAAAAGACAAAGAGAAAGAGAATCAAGAGAATCTACTCACACTTTTCACATGGCTCGCAGCGACAGCTCTTGCACTGGCAACCTGTCTTGCAGCCTCCCTCGGCACACACGCATTTCTCTGCAATGATGAAGGGCCTGAATTATTCACGGGCGGACGACAATGCGAGAAGCCACTTCCCATTTAAGAAAGAAGGGAGGAGGAGGAAGGAGGGGAAACGGGTTTAAAACGGGGGGAAATGTAAGAAAGTAGATAGAGAAAGAGTGAGGAAATGTAAGAAAGTAGATAGAGAAAGAGTGAGGAAATGTAAGAAGTAGATAGAGAAAGAGTGAGGAAAGCGAAGAAAGTAGATAGAGAAAGAGTGAGGAAAGCGAAGAAAGTAGACAGAGAAAGAGTGAGGAAAAGCTAGAAAGTAATTAAGAAGAAAGAGTGAGAAAGCGAAGAATAGATAGAGAAAATGTGGATGGATGGAGAGGGACTGGGAAGAAGGAGGGAAGGAGGAAGGAAAAGGAGGAGAGAAGAGGAGGAAGGAGAGAGGAAGAAGAAGAAGAAGAAGAAGAAGAAGAAGAAGAAGAAGAAGAAGAAGAGAGAAGAAGGCCGAATAAGAAGAGGGCCGTTAATTACTCTGCTTAACTTTTACCGATAAAAGAGGTCACTCCTAACGCATCTTGGGAATGCATTACAGCACTCGCCTTCAGATATATATATATATATTATTTTTATGAAAGCGTTTTTCTTGCACAGATAGCGCAGACGAGTACAAAGGCAAGCACACTCAGGCCCGCACTCAGATACGCACATGCAAACAGACTCTCTATCTCTTTTCTCTCTCTCTCTCTCTCTCTCTCTCTTTCTCTCTCTCTTTCTCTCTTTCTTTCTCTCTTCTCCTTCTTTCTCCCCCCCCCCTCCCCTCTCTCTCTCCTCTCTCTCTCTCTCTCTCTCTCTCTCTCTCTCTCTCTCTCTCTCATCTCTCTCTCCTCTCTCTCTCTCTCTCTCACCACGGCAAATGAAAAACTTCAATACCCAAAAATTAATATAATTGGAAACAGATGGCTTGCTCATGCACATTAATAACAGACACCATGTAAAACGAATAATAAAATTAAAAGCGAATCTACAATAAAGGAAAGTGAGAAAAAGGTCAATGAGCAGAGTAAATACGAACTCCCTGCCATAACGAAGAACAAAAAGCGAGAGAGAGAGAGAAAAAAAAAAGAAAAAAAAAACGTAATGGGGTACCTTCCTCTTTCATGATACATGTATAAGGAGTAGGATGGAGATACGTGCGAACTAATCCTTACCGATATCTGTCAAGACTTTGGTGTTTAAAATATCAAGGAGGTATATGAAGAATAATTTCTTTGAAACCGGAGACATACCTATCGATTTCCTAAAATGTACCTTCAGGTTTGACGAAGAAATCTGGTGCAATTAACTCGAAAATGACTACAGCCTTAGCCATCTTCCTGGAAATCTAGACAAGAAATCTCATGTTTAGAGAGAGAGAGAGAGAGAGAGAGAGAGAGAGAGAGAGAGAGAGAGAGGAGAGAGAGAGAGAGAGAGAGAGGGAGAGGAAGAGCAAGCAAAAGAGAGAGAGAGAAAAAAAAACTAGAATTGAACTAATCCACCACAACAGCTGCAGCAGTAAGCAGGTGCGAATACCACACACCTGGCCTTCCTCTCCACATCTGCCACTACACACAACACTACAACCTGATCACGGCATCGTCTCCATCTTCGAAACAGGTAATGGCAGTGTGACAATAAAATACCCAACTTAACTTTTGC
>NW_020872489.1:379730-392230 GCF_003789085.1 Penaeus vannamei
TATTGAATTATGTCTCTTTCTACACGTTCAGCAAAAAATTTTGCTTTTAAGGGCGAGAATCACGAGTCCACCTCTTGTGCTCAGAAGCTTTCCGAGAATATTTGAAATCTACAACTGTCGTAAGCGAAGGCGCATATCTTATCGTTCGTGACGTCATTACGAGTAGATGATGCGTGAAGTTATAGAAAGTAGAACAAAGAAAGAACTTCCTTTAATGGTTTAATTTCAGGTCAGTAGGATCTCCGGAAATTTTCATTGAGGAAAATTTTTTTGTCATGAAACTTTTTTTATGCCAATTAGGGATGACGAAGATGGCCATCATACACAATAATGATAATATAAATATTGATATTGATTGTAATGATGATCATAATGATAATAATAATAATGATAATGATAATAATGATGATAATAATAATGATAATGATAATAATAATAATGATTATAATAACAACAATAGTGTTAATGATAACGATAATGATGATCATAATAATACTAATGATAATGATAAGAATAATGATAATAGTAATAATAATAATGATAATGACTATGATAATAATAGTAGTAATAACAATGATAATGACAATGATGATAAATATAATAATAAAAATAATCATAATAATAATAATAATAACAATATTAACAAGATGATGGGTAAGTGTAATAAAGTTGTAGATAATGATATATAAATATGATGAGAGTAATGTGTGGTGAATATATAAAAAAAAAACAGAAAAGGAATTTCTATTATGTTGTTAAGAAGACGCCACGCCACTTAGAAAATATCGCCGTTTATTTTTATCTATTATTATTATTTTTTTAGCTGAAGAGAAAATACCGAATAAAAAAAAGGAAAGAGGACAAGCGCAACGGAAATCAACGAGTGAAATAGCAAGTGTGAAAGTTGCATGTGACAAAAAAAAGAGCAATTTGGAATTTGACTTCGGAAATCCCGAACACCCCTACCTGGAAATCCGAAATAAATCCGGAAATCCGAAAGGAATTCTTAGGAAATCCTCAAGAAATCCTTTGGAAATCTCCAGGAAATCCCAAGTACCTTTGGAAATCTCCAGGAAATCCCAAGTACCTTAAGATCTCCGGAAATCTCCAGGAAATCCCAAGTACCTTAAGATCTCGCAAGTGTCCTATTCTCGGCATTTCTTTTATACGAAAATCTTGGTAATAGTACTAATGATGTCTTTTAAAAAATCGGTAGAAATTGTCATAGATTTCGACAAACACCTGAGCAATTGAAAGCCAGAATGCTTAGTTGAGGCTGCGATAGATACACATAATTTCGATCAGAAGGAGAATTAAACGCATAATATGATAAAAAAAAAAAAAATACTATTCATCTGATAGTAGCACTAATGATTTATGCCAGATTTCCAGACGAAATCGATCACCCTTGCAAAAAAAAAAAAAAAAAAAAAAAAAGTCACTCACAAACTCGAGAAAACCGTATCACGATTTTTTTTTTTTTATTGTCTTTATTATTTTCTTTATAAAACGCATGGTCTTAGAGTAATGTAATTTAAAATTTACATTAATGTTTGAAATGTCTTTTTAAATTTTCAAACCTTTAAAACAGGACAAGTGGATTTATCGGAAATTGCTGACACGGTTTCGTAGTTATATGCTTCGTGACGTTATGTGCCAAGTTTCAAGCCATTTGATCGTTCTATTGGGTACACAGATATTGAAGTACTTATTAGTACTACGGAATCTCTCTCTCTCTCTCTCTCTCTCTCTTTTTTTTTTTTTATCAAAAGTAGTAGAAGTAGATAAAAAAATAAAAAAATTAAAAAAAGATAAAAAGTAGATAAAAGTAGGCTTTTATCAAAATGAAGCAAAAAAATGCCGGAGAAACAACCACGCATAATTCAAGCCAATAGAATTAAACGAGGTCTTGGGACAGTATCATATCTATAAAATAACAGCACAGGATGTTACGAATGTAGCAGCAAGGTCACGTGATTTTATTTAATTCCCTTAATATCTGTTCCCACATTTTTTTTCAGAAACAGGACTGCTCCTTTGTAAATGATAAAATTTCCAAGTAATTGTGGCTATATCTGAAATTGGGTTGGTTTAAACGAGATTCAAATGGTTAATCCTAAGGTTAATCAATCAGATTATGAGGAAAACAGAAATATATAGATTTTTTTTTTTTTTTTTTTTTTTTTTGTCAGGCGTTATATCAATCTTATACTGATGTTTTACGGTAATGTAGTGCATTTTATGTGGAACTCGTATGGTAACAAGTGATAACAGCATAGTTTTTTTTTTAATTAATGGTGAAATAATGGTTTTAAACACATTTGAGAATTTTGGAAACCCCTGAAAAATCTCTCTGGAAATTCAGAAATCCCAGTAAAAAAAATGGGATTTCAGAAATCCCGGAAATCTCGCACGCCATTTTGGGTAGTGAAATACCTCAAGGAAAAGAGGGTATCAGGATATTGTCCAAAACTGCATGTTCTAGTACATTTATTTGTATGGAATTGTGTAGACTCCTTCAATGGTGTGAGGTCTGTGGCCATGGTGCAATAAATTATCCAAAGATATTTGCCCTTGACAATCAAGTGCTCAATAAGAAATGTTAAGTTATCCCGGATATGCTTCCATTTTCTTTGAACTGTGTCAACACAGGAGTATGCAGATTTTATTTTCTGTTATATTTGAGGGTAGACTAGTCTAAAGAAGTTTATGTTCGTCAGGAGTGCTTCCACAAGCAAATATTGCTTTTTCACACGCTGCTCGGGAAAAATAATGATAATGATAGTAATGACAATGATAATGATTATGATAATAGTAATAATGATAAGAACAGCAATAATGATGATAATAATCTTAATGATAATAGCAGTAGAATAGTAAGGATGATAATGATAAGGATGATAATAATGATAAAATAAACACAATAATGATAAGGATAATAATGATGATAATGATAAAAAATAACAATCGTTGCTATTGTCATTCACAATTATTTTTGTTATTAGTGCTATCATTATCATTTATTATATTATTACTAACATCATTACCAATAATGATGGTCTTTTTTAATTACTTTTATTATCATCATTCTTCTTCTTCTTCTTCTTCTTCTTATTATTATTATTATTATTATTATTATTATTATTATTATTATTATTATTATTATTATTATTATTATTATTATTATTATTATTTATATTATTATTATTATTATTATTATTATTATTATTATTATTATTATTTATTATTATTATTATTATTATTATTATTATTATTATTATTATATTATTATTATCATTATTATATTATTATTATTATTATTTTATTATTATTATTATTATTATTATTATTATTATTATTATTATTATTATTATTATTATTATTATTATTATTATTATTATATTATTATTATCATTATTATTATATTATTATTATTATTATTATTATTATTATTATTATTATTATTATTATTATTATTATTATTATTATTATTATTATTGTTATTATCATTATTGTTATTATTATTCATATTTCAAATTGCTATTATATATTTTTGCCATTATTTTCATTTATTATTTCGTTATTATCATTATCATTATTATCATTATCTTTATCATCATTATTTTCATTATTATTATTATTATTATTATTATTATTATTATTATTATTATTATTATTATTATTATTATCATTATTATTATTATTTATTAATATATTATTATTACTATTATCATTATTATTATTACCATTATCATCGTTATTAGTATTATTGCTATTATTAATTATTATTTTATTATTCATTATTATCATTATCTTCATCATCATTATTTTCATTATTATTATTACTATTATTATTATTTTATATTTTTTATTATGATTATTATTATTATTATTATTATTATTATTATTATTATTATTATTATTATTATTATTATTATTATTATTATTATTATTATTATTATTATTATTATTATTATTATTATTATTATTATTATTATTATTATGATTATTATTATCATTATTATCATTATCATTATCATCGTTATTAGTATTATTGTTATTATTATTATTTTCATCATGATTATCATTATCATTATCAATATCTTTATTATAATCAGCATTGTCATTATCATAATCATTAGCATCATCATATTATCATTATCATTATTATTATTATCATTACTATTACTATTATTATTGTTATCTTTATTATTGTCATCACTCATTATTTTACATTATTATTATACTCACTATAATTATATTCAGGTTGTATGTGCGCAGATTTGCCTATATACACACGTATTATTTTCAATACTATTCTATTAATAGTGTTATTTTTTAAATTTGTTCAGCCCGACCCGAATATTTAAATATCCCGCTCCAGCGCCTGGCCCCTAAGTATAGATATATGACTCTCTCTTCCTAACATTACCGAATGCCTTTATCTTATAAAAATAAGGAGATGGAATATATAAACCGGATTCTATAAAGTATTCAATTCTAATATAAAGTTATGTCAGTGTCTCACGAGCTGATAGAGTTTAGTCGTTTATAGAGGTAAACAATAAGTGTGTCAGGTCTAAAGGGTGCTGCCAGTGCCAAGCTATTATTATCTCCTGAGACCCAACAGGAAACGGCGTGGACCTGACTCGCGCTTCCATCGCACACAGCACAAGGCATAATGCAGGCAAGTTTTGAATGGGTTTGGGGTTTTATGAAGGATTTAGGATTTTTTTAGGGGGTGTCTTAAAGGGGTCAGTGATTTTAGGAGTGGGTTGGCCCGGTTCGGTGACTCATTGAGGTGCTATGTGGGTGTGCGATAGCCTTTTTTGAAGTAAGAATTTAATCACGTGGGTTGAGATACGTTGGATTAATATTTATGGATAAATGCTAAAGTGGTTTAAGGCTATTTGGCTGGTTGTTGCTTATATTCAGAGTGTAACCTTATTATTTTGATTAGGCTAAGTAGGATAGTGCTATTTCTGATAGATACTTTACCATTCATATTTTTTTGGTTATTTTTAGGTTTAAGTCCAAGACATAGTCAAGTTATTTATCATTTAAATCCAACCTTTTCATGTATCAGCTGCACAAATATTTGCACTACTTTCTACCATATGCTTAGGTTCCACTACTCAGACCTGGGTGATTTTCTGGAATACATCCGCCAATCGGATCGCAACGATTTCTGTATTGTTTTATTCTTCTCGCTGTCTAGTTTCCAAATATATAGAAATTAACCCCCAAACCCCCACATTCCTGGCCCCGATAGCAGGGGAAGGCATGAAAGGTACCAGGGAAATTGTGGGTAAAATGTAAATGATATACACAGAATCAGTCACTATATTTTCTAATGCAGGGGTCTGTGGCCCCTGCAACCCCTTCATGAGGGGCTGTCCATGTCTAATGTAGCCCCCTGTATTAGACAAGATAGTGACTGATTTTATGTATATCATTTACACTTTGCCCCGCAATTTCCTTGGTACCTTTCATGCCCTCCTCTGCTGTCAGGGCCAAGAAAGTGGGGGTTGGGGGTTGCTTCGGGGCAATAAAACCTGCATATTTGCATTGTAGACGGTTAGAGGAATCCAATGATACCAAAATCGTCGCAATCCGTTTGGTGGACGTATTCCAGAAAAATACCTAGATCTGTTTTCTGAGCTGTCTCCAATCCAGACTGTAAAGTTTGGTGCAAAAATTATTTGGTCAAATTCTGTCCTCATAAATGTAGTTCTGGGGTAACTTTCTGTGCATGCTTTGTTCTTTTTTAAATCATCTTTAATGCATAATATTCTTTTGACTTTTCCACGCATTTGTTTCATGATCCGTCTGCAGATCCGTCCGCGCAAATAAATAAAATGATTTTTTCCGAGCATGAAAAAATGTAATATTCCCCGCACATGAAAAATACTCTATAGTCCGGTCTCCCAACATTTCTGACATTTTGGGGGTCCAGATCTTAGAAAGTGTGTATATTATCAGAGTTGCAACTGGTTTGCCATCATATTTAGGAACTGTAAAGTGTATTCAAAGAGCTTAAGGGCACTTAGACCTTTTTTCCACAAGGCCTTATGATGTCTAGAGCCCAGGTACAATAGTCATAGTGTATGGACACATAATAGGAAAAAAAATTGGCCACCATAGCTGGAAAGGTATCCAAAAATCAATGATAATTATGCATTATACTGGTATGCAAATCACAAGTATCAGGTTATTATTAGAGGTCCCACCCTCTAATAACTCTCCCTAGAAGAGGGTTTATGAAGGTTCCATAAGTAATTAGAGTAATCTGTCATCTTGTTATGGTTGTGGCCTCTGGGACTTTGCTAATCAGGCAATGGCAACCAAACCTTCACAACATATTTTATGGGAAGACAGAGCTGGAATAAGTTCTTTGTTTAACAGCATTTGCCGGGGTGGTCTCCAAGATATTTTTCCAGAACTTCTGAATTGGATATTTTTTTTACCTTTGCTAGAATGCCAACTGGAAGGCTGTAACAGTCAGTTAATATCATGCCACTTTAGTTACTGCCACAAATTTTCCCTTTAGTAGGGTTCTACAGATTAAAACAATATCTAGACAGCATATATGCATCTAATGCAATTCCAAATTCATTGGTATTAGTGCTACACAGTACCTCTGCTGAGTTTTTAAGGTACACATAGTTTGAATAATAATTTGCATGTTGATCTTCTTTTAATGGGTTTATGCATTTAGTATGAAAAAAATACATAAATCTGAGTATTGGCAGGACACGCATGTGACAGGTATTCCAACTTGGGTGTCCATGAGTGAGTGAGAATAGGAAGAGATTTAATGTAAGCAAGATCAGTCTGGATATGGGATGATTAATCCCTGCAGTTTTGTGTAAGGCTTCATCTGGTTTATTCAGATATACTTCTATTTATATATGTAGTTTTGTTCATTTGTATATGTACTATATATAGCTATACTGTGTATGATAACTTCTATGGAAGTAATGTTATAGTTTATTTTTAGGTTTTTATTCTTTAGCATGTTTTCTTTCAGCTTAGAAAATTGGTTCATCTCTTACATTTTCATTTTGAGAGAGATAAGAAAGTAATAACTCTTTAATATTTTTACTGCCTTTGAAATATGCCATGATCAATTTCTCTTTTTCAAACATACTGATGTATTTTTTCAGGACCCCAATGAAGACACCGAGTGGAATGATATCCTTCGCAAGAAGGGTATCCTTCCACCAAAGGAACCCGAGGTGACAGAGGAAGCCCTGGCTGAAATGCTAGAACAGACAATTCAAGAAAAACAGAGCTCAGGTCTTTTGCCTTCTCTTTAATTTGCATGTAAAAAATCACAAAGTTTTTGAGACAGATTTTTTGTATCTATATGTTATTTTTACTAGGGATATTTTTATAAAGAAAGATTTTGCTAATCATCTATGCAAAGATTTTGTTTCATTATACATATTTTATAACAAAGTACCCCATCACATACTCACTTGGTTGGTCAACCTTCTAGTTTAGTTACAGAATTCGAAGTTTAGGCCTAATTAAACTTTACTCCCAACAGAGGCAAGATTAGGAAAGCTTTCTCTCGACGAACTTGACGAACTGGAAGATGATGAAGATGAAGCCATCCTCTTAGAGTTTAGAAGGAGAAGAATTGAGGAATTAAAAGCACAGGCTGAGGCCAATAAGTTTGGTGAAGTGAGTAGTCTACATGTTTTATGTATGACCTGCAGATCTGACTAATGGGTTGCATTTCACAGATGGTTTGTTGATATACCAGAACCTATACAGTGCATCAGTGTAGCATTCTTGGATTCTCTTTTTTTATATTCATTTTATGTAGATTAGTCTTGAAAACAAAATAATCTCATATGTACAGTGTCACTCTTTTTTCTTTTTTTTTTGCTTAGTCTCTCCATTGAGATTTAACCAAAATGGCAATTAGTGTAAAATTTCTGGTTTAGAACTGAAATCAAAACTCAAAGTATGATTGTCAATAGGCCAAAAACTGAAAAAACCTTAGCTTGGCAAACATAGGAAACTATAACATTATATGGCATCATTATGTTCTTTTACCTTTCATTAGGTGTTGGAGATCAATGCCCAGGACTATGTGGAGAAAGTGAACAATGCAGGGTCTGGTATTTGGGTGATTCTGCACTTGTACAAGCAGGGAATTCCTCTTTGTGCACTTATCAATCAGTGCCTCTCAAAGCTGGCAGTCAAATATCCACAGGTATGGATGTTTAAAGCTTTACTAGTATTCCCATTGCTGGATTTTCAATAGGACTTTTTAAATTCATAATGTTTGTCTTATAATTGTTGCAAAGAACTAGACATTAGGAACTAACTTTTGAGTTTTTTTGATTATTATGACAATGAAATGATTGATGTTGAGGATTTTTTAAAATCTACTTCTTCGGCAATTTGAATTTAGCATGTGAGATATTGTCTTTCTAAAATAATTGGTTCAAATACAAATTATTTTAGAAAGCCAAAGATGAGGATGTATAAAAATTTGTGTCGAGGTATAAAAGATACATTGGTAATCTTAACCCACTCACCCTAGAAGGCAGGAGTCCATGCCATGCCTTC
The DNA here is from genome assembly GCF_003789085.1 of Penaeus vannamei. Taxonomy (NCBI): domain Eukaryota; kingdom Metazoa; phylum Arthropoda; class Malacostraca; order Decapoda; family Penaeidae; genus Penaeus; species Penaeus vannamei. The sequence continues at coordinate 388,317 of NW_020872489.1, forward strand.
AGTTATATACGTTCATTTATTGTCTTTACACATAGCTGGCTCTACAACGGCTTATTTACCAAGGAGTCAGTTATTGGTTCTACCTATCTCACCTGTTTTTTTCTTTTCCTATAACTTTGGATTGCTTCTTTTGTATTATTTTATTGTCTTTAATGTTATTAATATTTTGATAACAATATGATAATCATAATAACAATAAAGATAATAACTTGTGGAGCCATCTATGTGTACATACAGCTACAAAGCTAAACTGAGAGTGGGTATGGTATGTACACACATACTAGTCTTTGTGGCAATGGGTTAATGTATGTTTGGAGATGATCACTCTATTGCATGGATTACTTTGAAAGTATGAAATATATGTTGGTGGCATACAAATAAAGAATGTGTAGAGATCAGAAGGTATAGACTTTTATTTAAAGATCATTTCATATGTAGGGTATTAAAACATAAATCTTCAAAAATAGATATACACTTATGCATACACTGTCTCACATAAAAAGTCATGCAGTATATATCTAAACTCTCTTTATTTCTTCAACAGCTCAAAGTCCTGAAGTCGATATCAACAACGTGCATTCCTAACTACCCAGACAGGAATTTGCCGACGATCTTTGTCTATTATGAGGGCCAGATGAAGAGGCAGTTCATTGGTTCTGGAGAATTTGGTGGTGATAAACTGAAATATGACAGTAAGTATATGTTTTGATATTCTTTGTTTAAAATAGGCCTTTTGCATTTTTGGTACACTTGAGTGTATTTCACTGCTTTTGTTAGTATAAACTACTGATATTGATTCCAAAAGCGAGCTGTTTTGAAAATCTGGATCATGATACAGATCACTACAAAAAATTAATGGCATCTGAGTTGTGCTAAGATACTTTTCAGATAAAAATTTATTAAAAATCTGAACATAAATTTTGAGATATCCTGCTAACCAACCAACAAACAAAAAAGTTAACTAACCAAGGCTACCAAAAATATAACCTCCTTGACAGAAGTAAAAAATACTGAAAAAGATGAGGATGTATATCATGTATATATGCTGTTAATGGAAAAGGTAATATATTACACATTTTAAAAGCTCATTGCAACCTTAAATATTTTTTATTGTTTTCAATAGTATATGAAAGAATAGATTTGTTGCTTACATTAATAAGCATTCTGTGATTTTCTACTTGTACGTGTGTGTGTGTGTGTGTGTGTGTGTGTGTGTGTGTGTGTGTGTGTGTGTGTGTGTGTGTGTGTGTGTGTGTGTGTGTGTGTGTGTGTGTGTGGTGTGTGTGTTGTCTGTGTCTGTCTGTCTGTCTGTCTGTATGTCTGTCTGTATGTATGTGTGTATGTCTGTGTGTATGTGTGTATGTATGTATGTATGTTAAATTCAAGAAAAAGGTAAACAGGTAAGGAAATATCTAGGAGCATGTGTATGTATGTATGTTTGCATTTATATGAAAATTTGAGAAATTGATAAAATGTCATTCTCTCCTTGCAGCCCTGGAGTGGATGTTGTCTCGCACAGGTGCCTTTAAGACTGACATTGAACGGGATCCGAGAGGGCCCAAAATCAAGGACGTCATGATGAGTTCCCTCAGGAGGACTGCTGACAGTGATGAAGATGAAAGTGATGAAAATGATTGGTAGAAAATGCTTGAGCAGTGTTTAAGACCTCACGTTTTATTGGCTCACACTATGAGTCCAAATATAATTGTCACTGATTTTTGCAGTGATGAAGTACTTATGCATTTTATTGACTTCATTGTTCACACAAAGTAAAAATAACAGGGTTCAAGATAATGGTAATTCAATACAGCAGTATTTGATATTTCTTGATTTGCTAACTTTTGTATTAATTTTACAAAATATTTAAAAGTGTGATACAGAAGTGAATTTTTTTTTTAATATCCTTGTTATGTTATATAGACTGTCTTTAGTATTCTGAACAATTTTTTATCTGTGTTTTAAGAAACAGACATCCATACATGTACAGCTGGAAAAGGACAAATGCTGTAATCTTAGCTTACATTATGAACTGAATTATAACCAGTATTGATGCAGTACTGTATACTTTTGTGAAATGTTGAAAAACTTTCATCTTGTCTCTGATGCTGAGGCTACTCATCTGCTTGTAGAGGCAGGCATTTGCTGATCAATGAGTATTTATTAGCAAGAGCTGGGTGATAAAAGTATAATAATTAACAGTCTATACAACGTGTTGGTCAATTGACTGCAGTTATTACATAAATACATTATTTTTCGACTGCACCCAGTGACCTTTATTTGAACATCACAGATCCCTCTGATATCTCCGCCGAAATTAATAGGTTCTTTCCACCTCATTAAATATTGAGTTTCTTAAACAATTCCTTGCTCATCTTACCAACCTATTGGCCCCATCTCGCATGAATACTGTCCAAAAAGAGCCCTTCAAGTCTCTCTCCCTGTCTTCTCATGTGAACCGTGTTCCTGGCCACCCTTATACGCCCCCCATCTAATTTGCCCTCTGTTTCCGTCCTGGAAAGTTCCTTGGAGTAATTTTTGACTCCAAACTGTACAGGCGAGACCATATCCTTTCCATTAAAGAAAAAGCTCAATGCCGTCTTCGAATCTTACAAACTCTGCCCAACATATCTTGGGGCTCAGACCGTAAAACTCTCCTTCATCTTCATACAGCCTTGTTGCCCTCTACTCTTGATTACGGATGCCATATCTATTCATCTGCCTCTACCTCACATCTAATTCATCTTAATACAATCCACCATTGTGTTCACTGCTTGGCTCCGATGCTATGCGCGCTTCCACCAACACTCCCTCACCAAAATAACTATTCCTCAATCTTTTTTTCTTTCCTTTGCTTCATCTCCATGTTTACCAACTCCTTTCCCCATCCGCATGAATACTCTCCTTTCCCATTCCCCCTTTCCAATGCTCTAATCTCTCCCCTTCTCTGTCTATTCCGTTCCTCCATGGCTTATACCTTCCCCCCCACATTTGCTCCTCTGTTTCCTGACCCAAACACCAAGATATACCTCCTGTCTTCCTCACCCACTTTCTTAGCCATGTTTCTACTCATTCCTCTAGTATCCATGTTTACACTGATGTCTCCATATCCATGTCTGGTGCTGGTTTCGCAGTCGTCTTCCCAACCAACAAGTTCAAATACCACACATACTCTCTCTCTTCCTCCTCTTTCACTATTTTTACTGCCTCTTGTAACTCTTTATCTTTCATAATGTCTATATACGTAACCAACCCCCTTGTTTGTAAAATTCAGGACTGGTTGTTCTACTTGTATACACACTATAAATCTGTCAGGTTTTGCTAGCTGCCCAGCCATGTTGGAATCCCAGGCTATGAACAGGCAGATAACCTTGCACGCTCAGCCACTATGTCCACACCACACAATCCCAGTCTCTCACGTATTCCAGCCATGGATTATTACCCTTACATTAAAACCATCAATCTCCTCCTGGTCAACTTATATAAAAACAGAGGCTGGGAGACAGCTCTAGCAGCTTGTGTATCGGCCATACCTACCTTATGTCACGATCTGACCCGCCCCTGCGTTCCTTATATAATGTTCCCATTTCAGTCTCACACATTCTGTTGCCTTGTCTACGTTTTACCACAACCCATACTGTTGCTTTTCCTCACCTATCACCCCTACACCGACCTCCCAACTTCTCAGACATTCTGATGGAATCCAATATTTTATGCATTGAAAACCTGTTCTCCTTCCTCAGACACATACATATCCTTTATTTGATTTAATCCTCTCCAGTTTATTCCTAACTTAATCCACTCATTCACCCCTCTACCTAACTATATACACTCTTCCAGTACCATCCTATTACTGTACAGCTGCTGATGTATAATACCTAACCAATAACTCATTCTCTAAGTCTTCCCGATACTGT